>CAIGQZ010032440.1:323521-337882 GCA_903798205.1 Danio tinwini | reverse complement strand
TATATATATATATATATATATATATATATATATATAAATAAAATTATATATATAAGAAATATACAAGTTAATAATACAAGTTAATGAATGCAAATTTATTAAATTCCTCTCACTTTATAATTTATGATTGCTCAAAAACAGAAATATATATGTAATTTAATACATTTGGATTTACAAAATGTTTATCTTTAATTGAGAATGACAATTTTTTTTATGAAAAAGTTTTGTCTTTTTGTGCATACTGTAATCGTTTATCGTTAATCGTTTAAGGGCACCTACGATCAAAATCAACTTTTGTTAGCTATTTGGACATAACTGTGTGTAGATATAGTGTGTCTACTGTCATATTGAAGTGATATAAACACAACAAGTGTGTTTTTTTTATTTCTTGACCTTAAAATATGACCCAAATCCAAGTAATTTTGAGGCCCACCACAATGTGATGTAGGAGTGCGGTTTTCCCCACCCACTGAATTGATTGACAGGTGCTATGTCTTCATAATAACATGCATACACATGTCCACAGAACATTTTTTGCAAAGAAACTGGGATTACAACATGTTACAACTTTCTCTGATCAGCTGCATCCCAATAATTAATTGTATAAGTTTAAAAGGTTTTAAAAACAGCATGTTTGTAAAAAAAGAGTAAAATCGCTGTAATTTTTAACCGATATAATCACCACAGCCACATGGTGTCAGTAAAGGTGCATGTGTGTGTTTGTGTGCACTGCAAATTGCTTTTGTGCGAGACTCATCATTTCAGAAAGGCTTGAATAAACTCCACCAAAAAATGCATCAAATAAACTTATTTGGGTGACGTAGTGGCGCAGTTGGTAGTGCTGTCGCCTCACAGCAAGAAGGTCACTGGTTCAAGCCTCGGCTGGGTCAGTTGGCATTTCTGTGTGGAGTTTGCATGTTCTCCCTGTGTTTGTGTGGGTTTCCTCTGGGTGCTCCGTTTTCCCCCACAGTCCAAAGACATGCACTATATGTGAATAAGCTAAATTGGCAGTAGTGTATGTGTATAAATGAGTGTGTATAGGCATTTCCCAATGTTAGGTTGCGGCTGGAAGGGCATCCGCTGTGAAAACATATGCTGGATAAATTGGTGGTTCATTACGCTGTGGTGACCCCAAATTAATAAAGGGACTAAGCTGAAAAAGAAAATGAATGAATGAATGAATAAACTTACTTTGTATTTTTGACTAATGGCCTTATTTCACCTTCATCAGTGTCTGTGTCTATCACTAACTGCTGTTTATCTGACGTGATGAGAAGCAGACACGCATGTTGGAACGGTGGGCGGGGAGAAGCAGTTTATTCAGATTTAAAGCCACAGGCTACGAAACAGCTACATACTCCTCGGACACTAAAATGGGCAGATTCTACATTATTTAATAAATAATCTAATGGGTATTTTGAAACGTAATAAACACATTCTGGAGACACTCTCATCTTACCTCTTGTAAAATAAGTGCCCTAAATATATGTTAACGTTTCTTTTTATACCATTCTATACACACCCAGGTTAAAAAATCCAGAACTCAGAAAACAAGATGTGTAGATTTATTTAAAATGGATAATTTTTTTTTTTATAATTATAGTAAATTATTATTAGGAAAATTATAGTAAATCTTAAATTATAGCCATCATAAATAGTCAAAGATCTTTGTTTATTGTTTTTGTTTCTTTTTTCGATGACCAAAAATAAACTAAATACATGAAGACAATACCTGAATTAAAATACACAATGCAGAGTTGCACCAAAAACATTTTATTCTATAAAAGGAGTAGGTAATCACAACTGTACAGGGGATACTGACTTTTAACACCATTTCTCACAGTATCAAAAAGCGCTCATTTTCCTCACTGATCTTTACATACTTGTTCTGTACAAATACAAAAGAAATAACATTAATTACTTGTTTTTGTTATAATGATAACTGCATTGCACTGAGTAATATAGTACTGGCCCATAAGTTACTGCATTCAATATAAAATACCTATGATTCTGAAAGTTTTAAAGAGAAATTTCATGAGAACCACACACTTGCACACATACACTCACACCAAACCCAAACCCTGTCAAGATTCGAGCGCACTATTTCAAAACAAATCATATACAAGTGATGAAAGCAGACGTGCTCAGATAGACGAGGATGTCACAAATTTCAGTCATGGGCACTTAAATATTGATAAGGGGGCCGACTCCTAACATTACGCCATCTTGGAATAGAATAATGACGATTTAGGATGATATGAACGTAGAAGTTTGACCGGCATGTCTCGTGGTTATTAGAAATAGACCGTGCATGTGCTACGAATGGTTGTACACATTTCATTGATTCCATGTGGATTATCAGTGCTTATAGGCCACGTCTGTCAGGGCACCGATGCTTAGACATGCTCACCGACTTCACAACAAAATAATAATCTACTCTCCATGCAACACTTTTAAGGGTGTACAACACGTTTGGGAACTCAATTCAAGGAATTTAAAAATAAAAAGCAAACAAATATTTCACATTATCTAGTCAGTGTTAAAAATAGAAATCCACCCGTTACATTTATTCAAGAACTTTGTCGATTATATACAGTATGTACATTAATTATTTAATTAATCATTGTCTGCGTGTCTATGAACAGTTTTAAAAGAAAGAAGAAAGGATCGCAATTGAATGCATATACTCTTTTAGATGTGCTTAGTAACGTTTTAGAGTGAGAAAATTGTATGGATGCGTCCGGATCCAAGATCGTAAAGTTGTTGCAGACATGCGCTTAACTCTTAAAGGCTGGAATCGATTAAGCTTTGTTTTTGAAAAAAAAAGGCGAAATGCGCACATTTAGCTAGCTGCTAGCAATTGAAATTATGACCATGGCTATGAGTGCTAGCTAGAGGGTAGAAATGTGTCCAAGAGACCCTCTCTCTTTAGGTTTCTATGGACTGTGCCCAACATTTTCATGACATCAACGTCAATTAACATTAACAGCTTTTTTTTTTAGGTGAAGGGATATATTTGCATATCATGCATATCAGAAGCTGTTAAGACATGTTTTGCCACGCTGAACTCGGTGCAAATAGGGATTTTCAGGGTGCCTCGCAAAAATAGGGGTCCCATTACCGAACCCTGAGGAACTCCGAAAACCTGTTGCGCAAATTAGATTTGCACGTTTACTTCATTTAAGGCTCTGATGGGCTAGAAGTAACTGCGTTTAGACATCTCTATTATTATATCTCTGATTATGTTTTTACAAATGTGCTTATACACACACACACACACACACACAAACACACACACACATCAATTTAACAAGCTCCCCCTTTCCCTGCAAGTTGTTTCTTTTTTTATGTATTTTCACAGCCTTATCAAATAATATCTAAAGGTTAGATAAAGATAAAGAACACCTTTTGATGGGTGTGAATTCTGTTAGACGCCATTATTGGCTTTTTTAAAAAGACAACAGAAAAACAAATACTGTTATTTGCGCCAAACTATTTTCGGGAAGATGCTTAGACGACGTATACTAATCGAGAAAAAAAAAACATACAAAAAATTCACAGTCTTGTCAGCCCCCTGCCTCTACTTCTCATTTGGGTTAGGGTAAAAATCAGAAAAAGGCCCTAACTGATTTGTTAAAACACTAAAAGGGGGTATGGTACATCTTCAGCTGTCTTTACAATGTGCTCTACGCCAGCCTCCATCCACACGCAAACTAAAACTCAGGTAGAGCGAATTTAAAACGACATAAAGAAATGTAAGAGTTTAACAAGGCAGCTGTAGATGCATCTTTAACCCATCAATTTCATTAAAACGATCAACTTATTACATAACTCTACTTCTTCCTCACCATCTTGCATAAAATCCTTGACTTTCTTGTGTATCTCTTTACTGGTTCCATCTTAATAAGCAGTACCTTCCCCAATCATCACTCTCTCTGCTCATAGCAGTGCGGTTTGCCTTTCTTCTAGTCTCTTCAAGTAAAGGCTAATGATCAGGCATTGAGATGGCGGTGGACGTCACCAATGGACGGGATGGGCGGTTTGCGGCTTCTAAAAGCATGGTGATAAACTGCAGCCATGTTCTGACCAGGAGGTGGTGGTGGGGGGGGTCAACAATATGATCGCGCCACCCACCATTTTCTTCTCCTTATTCTATACAAAAGTTTGTATCTGGAGACTGGACAGGTGGCGTCGACAGCATTTAGACCCCCTGAAGAGCACGCAGGTCTCCTGAGGAGCAAGCAGGGAGGTGAGGGCTGGGGATGGCGAGGTGGACAGAGTTTCACATCATGACGTGGCGCCGTCTGTGAAGTGCCAGGTGATCAGAGCGCGAGAAGCTGCGGTCGCAGTCGGTGCAGCGAAAGGGTTTGATACCGGTGTGCTTGCGAAAGTGCCGCGTCAGCTCATCCGAGCGGGCAAAGCGCCAGGTACAGCCCTCCCATGTGCACTGGTACGGCTTTTCACCTGTAAAAAAAAAACATGACCATGTTAATAAATAGCAGTCAGGAATAGCTTATTTGGATTGGTCAATCGTCTCATCTAGTACAGTGCTTCCCAAAGTAGAATTTGCATGGTGATTTCAAAAATGTAATACATTTTATTAAAATATTAGAATACCCATATTTTACCCATAACTAACAAAAATAAAAATAGTAGTTAAAGTCAGCGTAAACAGGAAGGTGCAACGTTTTTTTTTTTCCATATTGTGACGAAGTTCCTAGAGAAACGGAATATTAAATGAGCAAACAGTGGGCATAGCTTATTTTTTCTACTGCAAGCTGATTGGATGTAGTAAAGTAGGCGTTTCATTCAGAAAGATCAGGAAAAGGGTTTAACAGTTATTACTACCTAACAGACACCTCCTCATCATCATTTCTCTTTGCTGTCAAAACTAACTGTTGGAGCAGACATAACTGAAAACAAACAGGAAGTGCATTTCCAGATTTTAATTTTAGGTTGGAAGGGCAAACCTTTTTTGTTTAATAACATGCACAGATGAATTGTTCACCACAAAACTTGCAATGTGAGCTAACAAAATCATATGGTTAGTTTTGATTTCATGTGTACTTTAATAATTAAAAAACAATATCTAGGCCATAACCCTTAATAAACTTTTTCCATTGTATTGTAACCCGTGGGGTGATTACGCTAGATTAAAGACAAAGCAATAGCAAAATTTGCAAAAGGTCAATTTTACAGCAGTGTGTTAAACTTTCTGATGTCTTTTATCACTTGTGGGTGGACTGGCCATCGAGATCGCTTGAGCACACACTCCCACCACTCACCGGTCTTCACTTTCAGATAGCTCCGACCACCCCCAACCCGGAAATTGAATCTGAACTTTTATTATTATTAATAAACACTATAAATAAAATGTATTATTATTTTTGGTGCCGCGGTGGCGCAGTGGGTAGCACGTTCGCTTCACAGCAAGAAGGTCGCTGGTGCGAGCCCCGGCTGGGTCAGTTGGCGCTTTTGTGTGGAGTTTGCATGTTCTCCCCGTGTTCACGTGAGTTTTCTTCGGGTGCTCTAGTTTCCCCCACAGTCCAAAGACGTGGTACAGGTGAATTGGGTATGCTAAAATTGACCGTAGTGTATGAGTGTGTGTGTGAATGAGTGTGGATGTTTCCCAGTGATGGGTTGCAGCTGGAAGGGCATCCGCTGCGTAAAACATATAATGGATAAGTTGGCGGTTAATTCCGCTGTGGCGACCCCAGATTAATAAAGTTACTAAGCGAAAAGAAAATGAATGAATAAATTTAATATTATTATTATTAATAAACACTATAAATAAAATTTATTATTATTATTATTATTAAATAAACAACTAATCAATAACAGAGTAATAACATAAGTAATTTCACTCAAGTGACTTATTGCTGGTATATTTTCTTTAAAGATTGTATGAATTTGTTTTCCCATCCTCTTGTTTACCATTATATAATGGACTTTCATAATTGGTTGTTTTTAAGCAATTAATACCGTTTACGAGTCAATCTATAGGTGCATCTAAGAACCAGGATACACCAAGCCGACGCCAAACAACTAGTGAAAAACAAAACCCAACTGTGCTGTCGCCAGAGCAAAAAGCTGTTTATGAACACACCAAATGGACGAAAGTCGACTAGAATGAGAGCAGTGCAGGAGACATGTCTTTCTGCTCTGAGGGGGGCAGTAGTCTGTTTTTTTGTTCCGCAAAGAAAAAACGAACTTCAAACGTGCACAGACAAAGCATAAACAAAGCAGCGTTCAGTAACATTATCACAGTAAATGTCACTCACACAAAGGGATTCGCTGAGGCAAATATATCTGATAATTTAATAATAGATATTGTTTGCAAATATTTGAGAAATGTAGCGAAATTAGTTAACCCGACGAGAGGCGGCATGTGGAACACACCAAACCAACTAGCCTGAGCGATGAAGCCCTACGGCTGACCATCAGCTTGTCCCGGCCCTATTAAATGTAAATAACAGTGACGAAGATAATGTCAGAAATGTGTATGTACCTGTGTGTATTCTGCGGTGGGCTTTTAGATGCGAGCTCTTGGTGTAGACTTTATTACAGCCATCATAATCACACATGTGAACACGTCGTCTCTTCATGTCCGGTGAGTCAGGGTCAGCTGGAATGTCCACATCTGTATTCATACTACAAAAAACACACAAACATTTGACATTTGAGTTATTAAGGTGTGGGCACCAGCTGAAGTCAAACCTGAACCTCTGCGATAATCTAAAGATTACAGGAGAGTTTGAGCATGTAAAGGCAAGTACAAATACTGAGCATTATTTTCAAGAGCAAAACAGATGAATCCATCAATTGTCCACTGGACTACAGCGATCAAAATAGATGAATAATACAATAAACACTGAAACACTTTTAACCCTATAAAGCAAACTGTATTATATATTATGCATCTTTATAAGATCTCAAAATTATCTAAACTTTGTGAAAAAAAAAACTTTTGTTCACAATTTATAGTAAATACAAGGGTTGCATAAAAGTGTCCAGGTCACTATATGATGCTTGTGGAGGAAAATGTTTCCAGACTTGCTCCTCCAAAAAATCTTGGGCTGTGGACAATGTGAAACATTCTCTGATGAGTCCACCTTTACTGTCTTTCCCACATCCAGGAGAGTTACAGTTTTGAGAACTGGGACCACCCAGACTGTTGCATACCAAGGGTGAAGCATGGGGTGGATCAGTGATGATTTGGGGTGCAATATCATGGTATTCCCCAGGCCCAATACTTCTGGTGGATGGCCACATCACTGCTAAGGACTACCGAACCATTCTGGAGGACCATGTGAACTTAATGGTTCAAACATTGTATCCTGCAGTCCTGTGTCCACACAGCAAGACTAGTGACAGAGTGGTTTAATGAAAGTGAAGTTAAACATCTTCCATGGCCTGCACAGTCACAAGACCTAAATAATATTAAGCCACTTTGGGATGTTTCGGAGGAGTGAGTCAGGAAACGTTTTTCTCCACCAGCATCACATATTGACCTGGCCACTATTCTAACCACACTAGAATCACTATTCTGATTCACCTAGTAATAAAACAAAGTAACTCTTTATATGATGTTGTTATTTTTGCGTTCTTTTTTTAAAGAGTAAGATAGACTTTTATGTATTACTTTTAGCCCAACACTGCATTATATATCATATATATTACACATTAATATATCTTTCATATATACTGAATATATGCACACACACATACAAATGTTTTTCAAATGTGTCCTAAAGACAAGAATGGGTGTTGTTCAGTATAAATATACATACATACATATACACACATACATATACACACACACACACACACACACACACACACACACATATATACATATACACACACACACACATATACATATACACACACACACACATATACATATACACACACACACATATACATACATATATATATTATACACTTATATGCAATTATATTCTATCTGTCTGTTTTAAGATTTATAAAGTAAAATCAATATTAATAGAACAAAACAGTAGCCGCTAATGGTTATGCATGCATGTTATAACCTGGCTTACGAAAACGCTACTTAAAATGATTCTGGGCCATCACAGAATTATGACTAATATATGCAAATAGCACCATGACACTGTGACTCATGACCCTCACGCGAGAGCCTTGTGTGTCCACCAGGGGGCGCTGACGAGCAAACTCGTATTCCATACAGCTGGAGAGCTTCCAGTTCAATGCCGATCTCATTCCCTATCCCCCTCCCCCTGCCATGTTTTTTTTTCTTTCTCCTCCTTTCCTTCCTCTCTTTTTCTCCTTCTCAACCTCTTCCTTTCCCTCCCTCATTGCAAACCAGTTCACTCCCTTTCCCCTCATTCTCCAAACTCATTTCCATCTAATTTTTCCCTCTTTCAACAATCATCTGCCCGCATGTTCAAACAATTCTACACACACACACACACACACACACACTCACACACCTACACACCCACACACACAAAAGATCCTCTTGATCTCCATCCTGTCGACTGCCCAGCCACTTCTGTCTGTCCTTCTTTGCATTTTACTCTGTGTTTCAAAGGTGTGACGACATTGCAAGTTATGTAACATTGTTTACACCCAGTTTGGAGAGAACCCTGCCCAGCAACTCGCGCACACACACACAACAGAAGAGGATGCATCCAGCTTGTAATCAAGGCAAAGAAGAGCCACGGGCCTCCAGTGTGCTGAAGGTTATGTAATCGTCCAGTGAAGTGGTGCAGTGCTGCCATTAGACCAGGATGCCAGATACTCTGCCGTATATATATTTCTAGATGAAAGCATGGAGATAGATAGATAGATGTATATGCAGATGCAGTCTCTCCCTCACCTAGGTTCCATCCCTTGTGTGCTAAAAGAGGCCGATCCAGACTCTGTGCCGCTCTCAGCATCACTTTCAGACTGATACTCCACTGGAGAGGTAGAGCCCGGCTTTATGCGCACTGAAAACACACACAAGAGAAGAAAAATAAGAGATTAAAGTTAAATGACGATATATTTCAATAATAGGTTGAATATATAATAACATATAAACACAAATATTGAGAAAACAAATGCCAACCCCTTACTTGAAGGGGTCACGTCATGAATATGAAAAGATTTTATGCATGCTTATAACAACTGTCATTAAGTGTCATTAGTTCAGTGATGTTTTAAATGCAAAAGTGCTATAGTATGAGATGCCTTTAACATGAAATCTTGATATTACCAAGACAACGTAACTTGTAATAAATCTGTCATAAACATGACTGTCTTGCGGCCATTATAACTGTGTCATGAATAGTATAACAGTGTCATTCATATTTTCTTAACCTCAACTACACTGGTACAATTGAATTTGTCATAAAAATGTCATAATTTTTAATAAATATTAATGAGGTTGTTCTAAAAATCTTTAGAGTATAATATGCACTTTAAAAAGCAATTAAGGACAAATCAATTTTATTCCACTGAAAAAGGTGATTAGAAATTGATTTATGACACTATTATTATTATTGATATTATTATTGCTATTATTATTGCTATTATTATTGCTATTATTATTATTATTATTATTATTATTATTAATGGCCTATCATGATGCCAATCATGTTTATAACAGATTTATGACAAGTTGTATATTGTCTTGGTAATGTAAAGCTGTCACAAAGACATCTTATTTTATGTCACATTTGCATTTAAAATGACTGAGCAAATTACACCCAATGACAGTTACCATAAGCAGAAATAAAATCTTGCTCATATTTATGACTCATCTCACGTCATGATTATAAAGGGCTCATGAACACCCATTACTGTCTTTTAAATGTGGCATGAATGCAGTAACTGGCCCTAACCAGTATTTATTTTAGCTTTTTATTTATTTATTTATTTATTATTATTTATTATTATATTTATTTATTTATCCTTTTTATTTTAGTTAGTAACCAAGAATACATGTCTCATTTTTGTTCAGTTTACCTAAATAAAAAAAATTAAACCTTACATACATAATTTAAAAATACAAGATTTTTTTTAATTAAACAATTTAAAAAAGTTTGTTACATTTTTTATTAACACTGTATATCTGAGATACTACTATAATTGTAAATATTTTTAAGTTTGAGTTTGAATAAGCACAAAACTCTGCATAACTGGTAATAAAATTTATTTGTATTTGGCTTCAATATTTTGGACCATCATCTAGCATCTATTGTGCATGATTTAAAATTTAAAAACATTTAAGTGCATCATTTAACTATTAGTACAACATCAATCACAATTTGCTTATTTGTTCAATGTGGTCAAAATCATATAAATAAATAACTATTATTCAAGACTTTACTTTAAAGAAGACCTATTATGCAAAAATAACTTTTATAAGGGGTTTAAACACAGTTGTGTAGCGACAGTCTGACTATAATCAGCTTCAAATCATTAAAAAAAATGATTAACTTTATTTTTTATAATCACACTTCATAAAACCAGTCTGTAGAAACACTTTGATTGACATTCTGCCGTTGTACGTGTCATCAGAGGGGGAAAACCCCTCAAAGGATGTTAGTCTTATTTTTGCATCTGCCACTATGCTGACACACAGGCATTTGTAGCTCTAGAAACACAATATTATTTGAATTTAAATCGACAGTAACCAAAATTGTACAATTAGCATCAAAGCCTAAAAGGGGCAGTTTCAAAGAGTTCTAAAAGATTATTTGTTTGATATTTTAAACTGAAACTTATCAGAGACTTATTTTACATCTTGTAAAAAAGAGGCATAATAGGTCCTCTTAAATATGTGATTCTTAGATTTCCAGTGTGGTCTCATTTGAACCAGACTATATATATATATATATATATATATATATATATATATATATATATATATATATATGTTGTTCGGTTCACGTGTTGCGATTGTTTAAAAAACCTCCCACTCAAATGAGGTATGAGTGAAGCACTGGAGCCATTTTTCAAACAAGCCATTAAATCAAGTTCAGAAAAGCCTTCCTGCCTACAATTTAATTCAAACAACATCACTTCCAGGACCTAATATGATTCAGACCATTACTTTAAATTTGTGAGAAGCTTTCTTTGTGTTTTTTGGCAAGCACGCAGTTCTCGGCTCCACAGGACAAAGAAAAAGTGGACGGGGTGTGGGGAAAGAAATAAGTAAAATTTATGTTCCGTATTGACATATAGTCAAGGTGTGGCCAGTTTGAGTCCTGGACTGATATCTCCTGATGTGACCTTTAACCCAAACCGTTGCAGATGATTTGGAGACGCCAAAGAGTATTAAGATTATCTACTAAATGAAGGGGGAAGGGTGCTGTCCATTCACTAAATGTCCTCTCCCCCCACCACGATTTCCTCCCATTATTTAGAAGAGATAAACTCATAAAAAAACTACCAAATTGCAAACTTATGCACTATTTTGACATTTTGTAGTATAAATAGTGAAAGTAGAGCATTGACACAGAATATTTTAAAAAGAATAAGTGCACTTTGACTACCAGTTGAAGTAACTATCAGTTGAAGTAATTATTCAACTGATAACAAAAGAAGTGTGGAATGTTGAACACCATGCACTCAACGGTCACTTTGTTCACATAGCAAATGAGAAGGAGCTATTAGGCTCTGAGGTTGAATTAGTTTTTTATTTTGGATTGTGTAATCTAAATTTTTCTTACATTACCTCCTGGTGGTAACTGGGCTTGTACTTATGAGAGGTACTATTTGGTAGCTTGCCAATTTATTTCACAAGTGTGCCAACAAATGTACAATAAATCATAATATATTGGGGTAAGTAAATTAGAAAGGTATGGTATTAGAGGCGTAGCCTTGGACTGGATAAGCAGTTATTTAAAAAATAGGCAACAGTACGTGAAAATTGGCAATCATAAATCTTCATACTTAAATGTAAATTGTGGCATTTTAGTTTAGTTTTAGGTCCAATATTGTTTATAATTTACATTAATGATACGTGTAAGATATCATTGTTTATGTTTATTTTATTTGCAGACGATATGAGCATTTTTTGTTCTGGGGATAATTTACCAAAACTAATGGAGTTGATTAAAACAGAAATTATTAAATTAAAATCGTTGTTTGACGTAAACAAATTGTCATTAAATATAAGTAAAACAAAGGTTATGTTATTTGGGAAGTTAAAAAGTAATCATAATATAGATTTACAAATTGATAATGAAGTTTTAGAAAGAGTATATGCAATTAAGTTTCTCTGTGTTGTATTGGATTATAAAGTTTGTTGGAAACCGCAAATAAATAATGTGATATCAAAATTAGTAAAAACTGTAGCAATACTGTATAAAGCAAGATTTCTCCTGGACAATAAATCAATGTATATGTTATATAACACACTTATGTTGCCATATATGAGTTATTGTGTTGAAATTTGGGGGAATACATATAAATCTAATTTACAATTTTTATGTACAATGCAGAAAAAAGTAATTAGACTGATAGAAAATGTGGGGTATTTGGAGCATGCAAATCCTTTATTTTTTTCAATTGAAGATACTTAAGTTCAATGATTTGGTTAAATTTAAAACAGCACATCTTATGTTTAAAGCTAGTAATAAATTACTTCCGAAATGCATACAAATGTTTTTTGAAGAAAGACAAGGGTGATATAATCTAAGAGAACACAATTTTAGGAGGTTGAAAACAAGGACAACTTTAAAAAGTTTGTGTATGTCTGTATGTGATGTGAAATTATGGAACAGTCTAGAACAGATTCTCAAACAATGTCAGGATATTAATCAATTTAAAAAGTTGTATAAATGTATATTATTAAAGGAATATAAGGATGAAGATGATTAAAAAGCATAAAATGAGAAAGGTATGATGAAATTGTAGTTAATGGCTATTTGTAGTACTATGTTTTTTTTTGTTTGTTTTTTTAGGTCTATGTTATAAAATGTAAATGTACAATTGGAATTAAACATATAATATGTAAAAGATGCCAAAAGGATAGAATATGTCTTATGTAAAAAGAAGAGATAAGTAAAAGAAGAAATAAGTTTAAGTAATAGGTACCACAATGTGTGGTAATGGGGTGGAATAATAATAAGCTTGTGCTTTATCCTGTTCCATTTAAAATGTATAATTTTTTGTTGAAGATATTTTATGTATATTTCTGTTCGAAAATAAATAAATCAAATCAAACTCTTAACATTGACTGGGAAATGATTTGAACTTTTGATGACTTTTGGATAACACTAAACTCTAAAGTGCATATAGTGTGTCCTTTGTGACGCAACTATTTTCTTGTTTCCACCAACTATTAACATACATTTTCAATAGCTATGTTTCCACTTAAAGTTTAAAGATGGCATTTTGGTACAATGCAAAAAAGTATGAATGCATCATTTTGTTTTTAAATGCATCCCATAACTTACATTTGTGCTGCAGAAATGCGTGCAAGTTCAGAAAATGCTCAGTTGTAAGTGTTTTTGTGACACATCGTTTTTCAGTCGGTTGCTATGATACAGAGTATCTCCCGTTGTACTGTTACAAGTTGAAAGTCTTTAGCAGATTATTTGTTGACAGTTGTGTGGTATTATCTCTCCTCCACTGTGATTGGACAGCTAGCTCAAAAATGACACTAATGGGTGCTGCGTTTTTAATCTTGCAATGACTTAAAAACAAAACTATGATCTTTCAGCGCTGACTGTAAAACGCCTGTTCAGCACCTCGCTACACTGCAGGCACTCGAAAACACATCACTACCAATGCGACAACAACAGCGCTGTAGACATGCTTTCTTAGTGCTATTTTGTGGCTGTTTGAACACATTCGGCCACATAAGCATTCATACTACAAAACTGAAGAATGCACAGTTTAAACATTTTTTTGAATAAAGATTGAGTCTCTTTAGCAATTATATCAATTTGATACAAGGGATCACATGTTTTTAAAATGGAAGTCAGGCCGTGTGACTAGGGGCATAGTAAGTGGAGGGAAAGTGCATAGGTGCCAGGCACTTTGTACATCTGTGTCGAGTGATCGCTGTGACCCACAGCCCATGCCTTGCATGAAGCTGTGTAGTTATACTTCTGCGTGCTGTTTGTATTGCTCTTCCAAAACGCTAGCCGGCAGCGTGTATTTATGTTCCTCTGTGTCGAGTTTCTTCTCTGGTATTTTGTTATTTTCTGAACGCTACCTTAATATACAAGTTACTCTTTACTTACGAGATTGCTAATGTTCTTCAACTCTCCCCTCTCCCCGCTCTTCACTTACGAGATTGCTAATGTTCTTCCACTTTCCCCACTCCCCACTTATGAGATTGCCAACGTTATTCTACTCTTCCCACTCCCCGCTCTTCACTTA
>CAIGQZ010032440.1:274387-313698 GCA_903798205.1 Danio tinwini | reverse complement strand
CAACGAAAGAAAGAACCACCAAAAGAAAGATCCAACAAATAGAACTAACGAAAAAAAGAACCAATGAAAAAAAGAACCAACAAAAGAAAGAATCAACAAATAGAACCAACAAAAGAAAGAAAGAACCAATGAAAAAAACGAAAGAAAGAACCAACGAAAGAAAGAACCAATAAAAAAGGAACAAACAAAAGAAAGAGCCTACAAAAAAAGAACCAAGGAAAAAAAGAAAGAACCAATGAAAGAAAAAAACAACAAAAGAACCAACAAAAGAAAGAACCAACAAAAAAAGAAAGAAAGGACCAACAAATAGAATCAACGAAAGAAAGTAAGAACCAACAAAAAGAACCAATGAAAAAAGAAACCAATGAAAGAAAGAACTAACAAAAAAAAGAAAGAACCAATTAAAGGAAAAAAAATAAAAGAAAGAACCAACAAAAAAACTACGAAAGAACCAAAAAAAGAAAGAACCAACAAAAAAGAAAGAACCATTGAAAGGAAAAACCAATAAAAGAAAGAAAGAACCAACAAAAAAAACTATGAAAGAAAGAAAGAACCAAAAAAAGAAAGAACCAATGAAAAAAAGAAACCAACCAAAGAAAGAACCAACAAAAAAAACCATGGAAAAAAAGAAAGAACCAACAAAAAGAAACAACAAAAGAAATAAAGAAACCAACAAAAAAGAACCAACGAAAGAAAGAAACAACAAAAGAAAGAACCAACAAAAAAACAACAAAAGAAAGAAAGAAACAACAAAAGAAAAAAGAACTAACAAAAAGAAAGCAAGCAAACAACCAAAAAACAAAGAAAAAAATAAAGAAAGTTAACCTCAAAGTTTTAAAATCACATGACAAAGAATAAATGAGCTAAAAAAAAATTTTGGGAGTGAACTACCACCTTAAATATTCCAAGCCAGTTTAAAGCATTAAGTTGCAAAATATTCAAACATTTGCAGCGTTAACAAAACTACCTTTGGATTAATCAAATACATCTTTTGTGAGGGTTTCGTCAACATATTTAACAACAAATTTAGTCAAAGCTTACTCAAAATTACCTATAAACTACAAGATTTTTTCAATACTCCATCATAAGTATTAGCAGAACTATAATAAACAGCCATATCTCTCTTAAATCATTAGATTTCTAATCAATTCGTTGAAATGTAACGCAGTCTTTAAGTTTGAAGCATTCACACAAAATGATATGGATTAAATGACAAAAATCACAGAACAGCAAATTGTCATGACGTCTAACAAACAACAAAACAAAAAGAAAAAAAAACTAAAAACAAGTACAGACAGATGTTGTGTAAATGAAGGAAACGGTTGAGAGAAAACCAGAGTGAGTGGGCCGGGGTGGGAGCCAAACACACACAGAATAAGGGGAGAGTGGGTGGGAAAGGCCTCCGGTTGTCATGGAAACTGGGAGGTATATCAGCTGACTCATTTTCCCTCTCTCTCTCGATCCCGCCCACCTCTCGCTTTGGCTCTCTATGGTTCTCCACCCTGCCACCTCATTCTCTCTGCATCCCCACCCTTCAGCTGCTCCACCTTTCTTGCAGTCTTAAGTTGTTTTCCACTGCTCAAACCTAAAGAAAAGCACGTAAAGATGTAGTGCTAGAGTCGGAAGGACCACATCAATAAGTGACCCAATTATTGCTAGCGTGCTGTGTGGGATGTTAATTGAGTGTGCTCAATATCTATTAGCAGTTGTAGGAAACGGCTAGTGGTGGGAAGAGCGAGTGTTGCAACAGGAAGCCTTGTGGCTCTCGTTATCAAAACCAGTTATGTTTGATTTGGCTGTTTTTATGACAACATTTCGATTTGTTGACGTGTTGTTGTATTTTCAATGTCACACCTGATAAAATATGACTGTAATTAGTATTATCATTAAAAAAATGAAGTAAATGGTTAAACATTTTCTTGTCTTCCTTGGAGCTCTTGTTATATAAACTGCTGTGCACATTTTTTTAATCTCAAAACTGTCCCATGGTTTGACTGTCTCAAGATTATTTCAATAAATTACAGCTCTTATGACGAAAAAAGAAAATTGTAAAATCATTCATAAATACCTAAGGACTAATTTTTACAACTGCCTATTTTAGTAAATCATTTTCGTTCCATTTATATAGGAAATTGATGCATTATGTCACAGAAAAGTATATTATCTGGTGTGACACTACACTACCTGACAAAAATCTTGTCGCCAATTCAAGTTGTAGGAACAACAAATAATAACGAGTTCTAGTTGATCATTTGGTATCAGAAGTGCCTTTTATGAAAGGCAAATGCCTCTAGATTACGCTTATTTTACCAAAATTAAATATATGATCATGCCTTGATTTTGAATTATTTAATTAGGACAGTAAGGTCAGACTTTTCTTAGACAAAACTTAAAAATAATGTACAGTATAGAATATAAAGTTATGGTGCAGTGGAAAAAGAATTAATATTGTGTCTGACTCCCATGAGCTTGGACGACTGCATCATTACATCTCTGCAATGACTCAAATAAATTATTAATAAAGTCATCTGGAATGGCAAAGAAAGCATTCTTGCAGGACTCCCAGAGTTCATGAAGATTTTTTGGATTCATCTTCAATGCCTCCTCCTCCATCTTACACCAGACATGCTCAATAATGTTCATGTCTAGATGACTGAGCTGGCCAATGCTGGAGCACCTTGATCTTCTTTGCTTTCAGAAACTATGATGTGGAGGCTGAAGTATGAGAAGGAGCATTTCCTGCTGAGGAATTTGCCCTCTCTTGTGGTTTGTAATGTAATAGGCAGCACAAATGTCTTGATACCTCAGGCTGCTGATGTTGCCATCCACTCTGCAGATCTCTCGCACGCCCCCATACTGAATGGTACCCCAAACCATAATTTTTCCTTTACCAAACTTGACTGATTTCTGTCAGAATTTTGGGTCCATGCGGGTTCCAATAGGTCTTCTGCAGTATTTGTGATGATTGGTATTCTGTTTAACAGAAGATTCATCTGAAAAATCTACCTTCTGCAAATTTTCCAAATGATCAACTAGAAGTCAAGTAATCATTTGTTGTTCTTACAACTGGGATAGACGACAACACTTTTTTTGTCAGGTACTGTATGCTAATTTTTTATCGAGCAATTTCACTAAAAACTTTAATTAGTTGGACAATCTAGAATTGTGACTGAAGCCCCCTGTGAAGCCCATGATGTGCACCCGTTAAATTTTTTTGTCTCAAACTCTTTTGCCTATTTAACATTTTTTGCAAACATTACAAAAATAAGTTTGGTTGTCCATTGTTGTGACACTCGTATTTACTAAAAATGTCCAACAAGTTTGACAAGTCATGGAGAAAAATATTGTATTCATAATTTGATATAAAATAAATGGAACAATATGAAAACAAGTGTACAACAATGACGATAAACCGCTCTCATGGTATTTGCATTTTATTAAGAATTTTTTATTTTTTTTGCTTTGTCTGTCCATAGGACATTTTTAAGGTACAAATCAGTAAACAATTAAATTAAATTAAATTAAATAAAAAATACTCTTATCATTTTTAATCAACAAAGCTCACTACAAAACAAAAAAATGCCCATAAGTGACACGTTTTCGAACGCATCCTGTAATTTTCTGCAGTGTGTTAAATTTTCTAAATATTGTCGTGGATATACTGAAGTATTAAAATGATCACGATTTTGAAAACTCAAGGTAAATCCTGTATTATTGCAATTAGTATTTAATTGCTGTTTTTTAAATGCATGCTTATAAATATAAAGTTAATTATTTATTTCTATTTATTTCTAGTAAATGTTGTACTTTACTAATTAAATTAAATTACAACTTCAGTCAGAAAAATCACAATTAAATTTGTCTCTTTTTTTTCTTCATTAAATCGCACATGTCTTTTGGCTTTTATAAAGCAACATTATACAGTTGTGTGAAAAACAAGGACCCCTGTAAAGTAGGTTTCCAAGTGTCGGATTACCAAACAATACCTTGAACAAGAAAATCTAATATTTCTATAAGACAAAAAATGTACACAAAATAATACAAACATTCATTCATTAAATTTTTTTTTCAGCTTAGTCCCTTTATTAATCTGGGGTAGCCACAGCGAAATGTACCGCCAACTTATCCAGCATATGTTTTATGCAGCGGATGCCCTTCCAGCTGCAACCCATCTCTGGGAAACATCCATACACACTTATTCACACACATCCACTACGGACAATTTAGCATACCCGATTCACCTGTACTGCATGTCTTTGGACTGTGGGGGAAACCGGAGCACCCCGAGGAAACCCACGCGAACACAGGGAGAACATGCAAACTCCACACAGTAATGCCAACTGACCCAGCTGAGGCTCGAACCAGCGACCTTCTTGCTGTGAGGTGACAGCACTACCTACTGCACCACTGTCACCCATTAATACAAACATAAGTAAACAAAAACAAAATGCACAGCTCCTTGTTTATGCTTCCATAAATCTGCCAATTTTTTTTGTTGTTTGTTCATTTTCCGATACAAAATTTTATTTTACTACACTCAAAAAATGACTTTTTCTGTTTGTTTAAACTACTTATTTAAAATTTGTTGAAACAACACAATTCTTAACTTTTTCTTAATTGTATTATGTTCAATCTACTTAAGTTTGTAAAAAGATTCAGATTAATCGATTTGTGTTGGGAATATGAACGAATTGTGTGGAAGTACCTAGCATTTTTTTACAGTGTACATTTTTAGGTGATTTTAACAATACCGGGAAAACATTTATGTAATAGTAATATAAAAATATAATATTAATATAATATAATTTAATAACAGTGACAAATCTGGTCATAATTGTTAATATTTTCATACCATTATATCTCTAGAACAAACAAGCAAAACAAAAAAAGGAATCGCCTATTAACCTTAATTGTGTACTGTTCAAATTAAATTTAATTTCATTATGTTTGGTGCCATTTTTGCCCCATTGACTTTCAATATTATGACATTTTTGATTGCAAAGCCATGACACCATATAATCATGCATTCTTGGCTATTGGTGGTTTTCCCTTTTGGGGAGAGATAAAATGTGTAATTTTGATCATCAATTGGCACTATTAACCCTTTAGATAGGCCTGTGCAAAAAAAATGTTTCTGGCTTTTATATGGAATTCTATGGAGTAAACCAGTAGATTATAGTGTGTGTGCATAAATACACTGACTATGTTCTGAAAGCTGAGCTGCTTATTGTGATTTTCTCAGACCTATAAAGATCAGTGTGCAAAGGTCTCACATACACACACACACACACACACACACACACACACACACACACACACACACACACACACACACTTTTTGCACTGCAACTGATGCTAACAGTAAAACTTACACATTTTTTCCCCAAAAGGTAAAACCACCAACAATCAAGAATGCATGATTATATGGTATCTATCATGGCTTTACAGTCAAAAAATGTCATTATAATAAAAGTCAATGGGGCAAAAACAGCCACCAACATAACAAAAAGGTAGTCAATTTGGCCAAAGTCTATTGTTGTTGTTTTTTTGTTTTTTTCAAAGCCATTTCCCAAAATATGTCAAAATAAGATTTGTCACCAAAAATCATTCCAGGCCAAATTTTGCCTCAAAATTACCTTAGATGAAAACATCCCCAACATTCTCAAAGGGTTAATAAATGAAGAAAAACAAAAGATTCAAAATGAACCAAGAAGTCCAGTGATAAGCATATGAGTTCAAACAGAATAAGGAACTACTGATGCTAAAGGTTGGCAGCACAGAGAGAACTGCTCCCTGTTTCTCACAGTGTAGAAATGCAGAACAAATTGAGCGAGCGAGCGCGAAAGAGAGAGAGAGAGAGAGAGAGAGAGAGAGAGAGAGAGAGGGAGGCTAAACTGTTATAAGAGTTTCCGTCGAAAATCTTTCCGTCTAACATTGTTAGGAATGATGGTCTGACAGCACTATGACTCTCCACTGACCTTACCGATGGCCATTAATGGGGAAATTGACCATTAATAATATTCCCAAGTGAGTTCCCCAAGTTTGCATTCCACCACAAAACCGAGAGATGAAAAAGCTTCATTACAAATTAGGTTTAATAGTAAATAACAAAAGATTTATCTAGACTGGTAAACAAATATGCATTCCGGACAAAAATTTAACACTGTGAAAAACAGCCTCTGTTACTGAAGTTCACTGCTTCAATAAAGGATGACTGCTGCACTATGCTTAGCAATTGCGGAGTAAAAATAATGCTGCACCACCTAGGGTTGATCTCATGTATCTACTAGAGAATTTTTTTAAGATTCTTGACACCACACCCAGTCGAACATGCTATTGAACACTTTGTTAAACATTAATTTACATATTGACACAATTCTGTAACTTAAAGGGATAGTTTATATATCGTTTCAGCATTGATTTGTAGGCATTCGCAATAGTCACATCGCAGGATATGCAATGTTGAGTCTGGATCATAATTGTTTAATAAACATTTACAATAAACATTTTGCAAGTGTTTTTTGAGTTTTTTTGTGACTGTGTGTGGAATTTAAAAGCATTCAGGCCTAAGAAATGGTACAGTTTGTAACTTTAATAACGATACATTTTATCCAACTGTTAATACAATGACGACAGTATTATTTTACATTTGATTATTCAATTACTGTAATACACTATTTACTAAATAGTGAGTATACTTCAGCCTCAACATCAAAGTTCCTGAAAGAAGGTCAAGGTGCTTCAGAAATTGGCCAGACCAGTCACCAGACATGAACATTATTGAGCGTGTCTGGGGTAAGATGGAGGAGGCGGCATTGAAGATGAATTCAACTACAAAAAAAGACTCCATGGAAAACAACAAAACACAGTTTATTTTATTTGTATCTTTTTCTTTATTGAATTTATCTATAACTGTATGTTGTCAATTTACATTTTTTTGCAGATGCACTCTCTTATAGAATCATCCCAATCTAAAATTATGAAATCTTTTCAGAGATATTCAAGTCATCTAGTAAAATTGCTTTTATACCACAATATATATATCCCAGAATAAAAAAATATAGATTTTTCTAATATCAAGCAACTAGTTTCTAGTCCAAATATCTTACATTCCTTAGCTCAAGTAAAAATATTGTTTTGTTTTCACCTTCAAAATAGTTTTTCCTTAAAATAAGCAAAATTATCAGCCAGTGGGTTAAGCAGAATAATCTTATTTTCATTTTTAATTGTTGATAGTTGGAAAAGAAACAAGACAACTTTTCCAAGTACAATTTTTTTTTATTTTGCATAAAAAAACTATTCAACTTTGTTACATCTCCAAACGTCATAAATTTGTTTGTGCCCAAATGTTTTAAACTCTCTTAAAATGCTTAGTCACAAGTCTTGACTCTACAAATCACATGTGTTCTGTGGCTCCTGGTCAACTATATTTCAGACTCAACATTGCAATTCTTGCGATGTGACTATTACGGATGTGCACATTGCATAAAATCTAACAAAAAAAATTAAAAATAAAGTCAAATAGGTTTGTGATAAGTGAAGGTTGAGTAAATGATGACAGAATTTTCAGTTTTGGGTGAAAAATCCCTGTAATGCCCTATGGCTAGAGATGCTGGGATAGGCTCCAGCATCCCTGTGACCTATGATTTGGACAATTACTTTAAAAATATATGGATGGGAACTGAGAAATTCAAACAATGGCACGCAGCCTGCATGTACTGGTATTCTTAACATCCCCACAGCTATAAACATAAGTCAGGTTTATGTGGAGATCTGCTCATTAAGCTGAAAATTAACATTTGGTACTTGCTGCTGTAAAGACCTTAAGCAGTACGACTTCTGTCAGATTACATCAGGAACATACATATGTGCCAATTTTGTTACATCAATCCAGTCTGCAATCTAAACTGACCCAAGAATACAGGTATAACAATACACTCAAGTCACGATTTCATACCTATCTCGATACTGAACTCACGGTATTATCTTGATATTGTATGCTATAAAAAAAGTTGAATATTAGTATTTTTAACATTATTTCTCAAACATATGGTTAAAACACAATAATAAATAAACAGCATGCTCAACTCTCTGTTATAAGAAGAGTAAATCACATATATTGTAGTAATCATTCCACTAATTGACAGTTTTCACTTGTCGTCACAGCATTAGAAGAATCGCCATGTTATGGGTTAAGTCATTTATTTATTTTAGCCACAAAAAAAAAATGATAATTGTAGTGTAATAAGATTTATTATTACTGACCAGTGCGAGACATGGCTGGGCTGTGCTTCTGCAGAATTCATTTAGTGAAAGAATGACCAGAAAGGAGAAATTTATAAATTTGTGCTGAATGGTAGCATCATTGACCCATAACAATCTATGATACATAACAGAGCTGTCAGTAAGTTTGTATGCTTTTTATACAGTTTCTATTCTAACTTACAGTGCAGTTCAAATATAAATTAAAATGTAAATTCAAAGTATAAATAGCAGAAGTGAACGAATAGATTTTCCCTACCAGCAAATATTAATCAAAGCCAAAAACAACACCAAATATAAAATCAGTCATGTACAAGCAATAACGCCGTCACTAAAGACTAAATCGCTGAGGAATATCCAAAAGATAGATGTAAACATGGCCAAATTGTTGCTCTGACAGGGACATTTGGGGTTTTAAATGACTGAAAAACAGTCATTTAAAAAACAGAGGTGCAGGTGCAGTATATGGATCGCAAGTGCCCACAGTTTACAGTTGGTGATCATATCTCCATTTCTTTCTATTAAAATGTGATCCAAATATTCAAAGCTTAAAAAAGATGGAAATATGACTGGTTTGTGCTGCGTTTCTATAAAGATTTCAGTGAAGCTGAGTAAAGGACCACTGTACATTTAATTTGTCAAGTATATACACAATAAAGTTCTTAAAAACAAAACTTATTTCTATTGTGGTCCTTGCTTGTAAGTCCAAAAGAAAAAAACTATATTAGTGCAATCTCGTCTTATTGTCTGATTAAAACTAAAGTGTTAAAATCGTATTATTAGTAATTATTCATCTCCCTGCTGGTAAAAAGAGAGAGAAAGTTAGAGACCAAAGCCAGTATCAATACTAACCAAAAGCAAGATAGTATCATTTTAAATATTTCAGTCTCTATATTTTTGGTTGATTTTGGGTGAATTATACTTTACAAATTCAGTAAGCTGACTCTTGGAGAAAAAAAAGCGCAATATTACAAGTCATATTGTTTACATTAGCAATACACATTGGCGCATTGTTATTTCACAATATCTTGATGTTACGGTAGGGCTGGGCTGATAAACGATATATCAAATCGCCAAAACATTTATGTTGATAATGATAAGCTTTGGACATTTTTACTCGATACTGATCCTTAGTGCC
Source organism: Danio tinwini (assembly GCA_903798205.1). Classification (NCBI taxonomy): domain Eukaryota; kingdom Metazoa; phylum Chordata; class Actinopteri; order Cypriniformes; family Danionidae; genus Danio; species Danio tinwini. The sequence continues at coordinate 304,298 of CAIGQZ010032440.1, read as the reverse complement.
AATCACAAATCAGAAATATGCAACAATGTGAATCTATAATTGTGTTGATATTAGAGATTTACCTAATTTTTGGCCGCTGAAAATTATCAGCCGAAAACAGGTCATGCTGCGTCAACTAGTATTGTTTAGCGTGCTCGTTTCACTCTCCCGCCAACAGTTCACTTTTCTGCCAGCAGAATCCGCCTCCAGTCATGCTTGGGATGCTCTTTTAAAAGTTAAATTATTTTATTATTTATTTTATTATTTTTAAGAATTAAAAACTTATATCAAAATATGTATCGTTATCATTCAATATAGAAAAGAATTATCGAGCATTTTTGCCATATCGCCCAGCTCTATATCACAGTGTATTGTACACACCTACACAAGAAGAAGATCACTGACAAAGACATCAGCTTTTCCAGTGCACTGCCCCATGTTCATAGGCAGACCAGCTCCACTGGCTTCTTTCATCCTAGCCATGTCTATTTAATGTAAATTAGCAGGCTTGATTCATTTATCACTCAAAATCTCAAACTCAAGGGCTTCTGAAAGCCTACTGCAGCTCAGCATTAGATGTTGTTTATAAAGGCGAGTCGCTTAGGATTCTGCTGGGTGTGGTGTGCAGATACAGTTGATAAAATATAGGAGTGGAGGAAACAGCAGCTGAGGGTGATATTAGCGTCTGAATTTGCAGCCTTGCCCAGCATTTGAAAGGGAGTGTCATGTAGCCTCTCCCACAAACAATTCGCTAGCTACCCCGACCAGGGCCTCTCCATCCTACCAGGTTACAATGCCACGCTGTCCATGAAGACCCACTCAATAAACAAACAGTGATGTGTTTCTGAAATACCTGGCAACCACATACCCGCAACTTCCTTCTCACAACCGCCTGATGTATCAGATTGCACAGGTAAAATCGACAACAGATCTTAACGGCAATTCCAAGGTACTTTTTCCGAAGATTAAATACTTGAACGAGAATAGCAGCTGCCCACGATCTGTTTACAGATCTCAACTAAAAGCAGTTCTTTAATAAACACAGATCTTTACATGGCACTGGCTGGGAAAAAGCACATTAGAAGGCTGTGTGCATGTGTGAAAAGACGACAAAAAAGTGTGCATCACATTTTTGTGTACAAATGGTCCTGTTAGGCTCCCTGAGTGCATGTTGGGCATGTATTGGGCATGTGGATGTGGGCATGTGTGTACACCTGCAGGTATGTGGTCTCTTATGGCTTAAGGAGTGTATTGTGAGGGAGTGGGAGTGTTGTGAGGGGGTGGGGTAGTGTGTCAGTGTGTGTGTGTTCAGGCGGAGGGGTGTGGGGAGGCTACATCACAGTCGTTCCAACTCCCGCCAGAGCCTCGTTGCCATGACTACAGCAGAACGGAAGCCTCCCTCGATATATATCCTATTAGGGCCTTGGCGAGACTTGGAAAAAGAGATAGAAAGACAGAAACGAAAACGTACAAAAGGAAACCAACCCAAAGTGAAGGGGAAGAGCAATGGCAAAGGCAAAACGTTCAGATACCTTCCAGAAGGGGGAATAGCCTGTGTTCATGCTTCTATTTCATTGTGTTCTTCTTATATATTTAGTAAGGAGAAAACCAATTTGAGTTGGAAGCGTGATAAGTAGGAAAGTCTGTTTATTTTAAATAGCTATGTCTAAACAGGGGTGGCATGGTGGCTCAGAGGTTAGCACTGTTCCCTCACAGCAAAAAGGTCACTCGTTCGAGTCCCGGCTGGGTCATTTGCCATTTCTGTGTGGAGTTTGCATGTTCGCCCCATGATGGCGTGGGTTTCCTCTGGGTGCTCCAGTTTCCCCCACAGTCCAAAGACATGAGCTATAGGTAGGGCCAGAGAAAATCTGTGGACATTTTTTGCTATTTCTGTGCAGAATTGTGTTAAAAATCAACGGATTTATGCTGAATTATTTTAGGAGTATCATAACTAAAAACTTAATATATGAAATAAAAAGTAATACCTATTTAACTTATTTAATGTTTACAATGCAAATCCAATTAGATCTACTTATTTGGTAAACAAAGTCTCTCATATAATATATCTACTAAAAGACAGAAAATATAACTTTAAAGACTGTATTGTACATAAATCATATGTTTTTTTTTCATATTAGTCAATAATATTACTGTAATTAATAAAAAAACTGAATAAATATAAATTTACACACATTTTACACAAGTAAATAAACAGAATGGATGGGCTAAAAATCTGTGGAAATCTGCGTGTGCGGATTCCGTGTGGCCCTAGCAATAGGTAAATTGAATAAACTAGATGTGTGAACATGTATGAATTAGAACTGGGTTGCAGCCGGACGGGCATCCGCTGTGCAAAACATATGCTGGATAATTTGGCGGTTCATTCTGCTGTGGTGACCTCTGATGAATAAAGAGACTAAGCCGAAGGAAATTTAATTAATGAATGTCTAAACTCTAAAGACTCTCTCTTCTTTACAAAACACACTTAATTGGTTGACTTCACATAAAACTAAATTACATGGGCTTGCAAAGTTTCCACCTATTTATGTTCATTTTGGAAAAATTGCATAAAAAATCCTGACGGAAATGTTAATATGCAATTTTTTTTTAAATTTGCATTAAAAAGCATATGCGCACAGTAGCAAAATGTTGTTATCCAATAAGATAAAAAATGTGCATAAACTACAATGGAAACATATTTACCAAATTTACGGCAATAACACTTTACCGTGTATAATCAAACTGGTGTGATCAGTCTAGGAACATTCAAAACGCAAATCATCAACTGCTAAATTCAATTCTTGATTGTGCTAAGGTAGGTAAGGCTGTAAGCTAAGGTTTTAAAACAAATAACATTTATTTTAGTTTTTTGGACATTCAAATGCCCTAGCAAAGTACTAGCAAAATACATCTATGGGCGGCAATAATAATTATCTTTAAACATAATTGGATGTTGTGTTTTGTTTATGTAAGATACACACTGTTTATGTTACTAGAACATTTACTCTATTACTCTCCCAATTAAATAACCACTTGCTTTCTTGCATTTCGGGAGAAAATATGTTGGAAATGTAGCAGCACTGATATCTCCTTCAGCGTAGAATAAAATAGTAGACTGACCACATTTCACAACATCTGTAACATTGTTTTGGTCATTCTAAAATCCCTTAGCCAAAGTCTGTCATTAAGGTGGTTTGGTTATATTACCTCTCCTTTTATCTATCCTTTAACCTATAAAGTGCTTCCAATAAGCGGTGTCATACCTTCAAAAACCACCATGCATTCTTTGCGTTTTATCTTTGTCTTTTAAAGCGCAAGTAATTTATTACATTAGAAAAAGGCCCACAGTTGCTTCTCCTAACAAAGTAAATTGCATTTTACTTTTTGATATATGGCACCAGTTTATCAGAAAGCGGTGATTTTCTTCTCTTTGACTCACTAGATAGAAACTGTATTAAATTCACAAATGTTTTATGCAATATTCCAGTTTTGCACTTAAGTTTAATTCACATCTTTGGATGGAAACATAGCTGATGACTGAAGGCAGGAAAATAAAGATCACAAAAATTTACAGTTGATCGCTTTGTATCTCACCAATCATTGAGCCCACTTAAACATATTTCATTGCGATTTTAACTACTGACGGTATCACATCAAGTAATCCAAAGAATCATATAGTAAAACTAATATTTGTTGCATTGTACAAAAAAAACTGTCTAAATATTTAGACATGTGGCCTTATCTAGAGAGGTGATCCAAGTTCCCCCAGTCTGGAGGAACCCTGAGGACCACTGACTTCATTCTGGTGACACAACCACACCTCTTTCCAATAACTCTAGACTTCATACTCTCAACCTCACTATGAAGTTCAGCCCCCGCACACACATATACACCACATTACAAAAGCTCACTCACCACCATACACTCCACCTCCTCTGGTTCCGGCTTGATTTGTATGGATGGCATCTCCTCAACAGGCTCAGAGGTGGCTGCAGCGGATCTCTTCGGACTCGTCTGACACTGCAAAGAAGAAAAAGAGAACACTTAATAGCTAATCAGAGCATCGAGATTTAGTCTTACCGACAGTCTCTAGAGCTAGCAGTAAGAACCACATAAACGGATTTGTGAAATCTACAATTCGCCTGAAAAAGTGACTTAAGTTCAGAGATAAATTTAATAGCACAAAAAAAGAAAAGTTACCATGAATTCACCAAGGTTACTTTGAGAGAGAGAGAGAGAGAGTTAATGAGCCTCACCAGACTGATGTGTGAAGAGTGAGAAGATAGTTAGTTGGGGGAGGAGTAGAAAGAGATATAAGAGAACAAAAGAGATGATGAGTGGAAATCAAGTATAGGTCAATCAAATGTGGGGGGTTGTTTTAAGTTGGGGAAGAACCACAGAAATGAAAAGATATCAAAGAAAAGAAAGGCGAAAAGAAATGCCTGAACAAATCTATACTCAAGATATTTTAGAAACTAAGACTAGATACTTTTACAAACTAAGATGTATAAAACAGAATTTTAGAGTGGAAAGGTGGTTCTGAAGACTGACCAGCTAGAGAAAGACGAGAAGAGAAAGAGCAAATGAACCAGCAGGGAGGAGTAGTCAGCAATCCTGTGCTCCCTCCCTCTTTGAGCAGAGCAGAGTCACACCCAGACCAAATAGCAAGAGAAAGAGGCCAGTCTCACAGAGTAGAGCAGCAGTATTAGTAGAGTGAAAGAGAGGGAGAAATGTGGTAATGCTTATGCATGGGGTGGGAGTGGGGGTCATGTGACCCAGCAGCAATAGATTCCACAAAGAGGTGTGGCCCCATCATAAGCTGGGGTGTGGCTGCCCTTAATGTGCCCCTCCTCCCAACCTGGCATAGACACACTGCAAACACATGGACTGTGAAAAAACATATATGCATTCCTTTTAGAACTAATGTTGTCTGGTAAACAACAGTGTGACCAAATGCTTTATACACACTCAATGAGGGCAGGAAGTTTGCAAATAGGCCTTAAAAAGCACCCAGCAAGTGACTCTAGTACTCAAAAAAGGCAGTAACTTTAATTGGAAATGTAAGATGAATTTTAGGCCAACCTCAAATCATAGGCAAGTGTTTTTTAAATTGTCTTTGGCCCTGTCCACACGAACACAGGTATTTTCATAACTGTTTGTCCACACAAAAATGCAATATCAAGTGACTGAAACCTAAACCTTCTGTAAATTCTAGCCAGGGTGAAGATTTTCAAAAACTCTGGTTACATGTCTGCGTGTGCACTGTATTCTCTTTCTAATTGGCCAACACAGTTTTATTTTAATGCTGAATTCACACCCAAAATGGTTGCTGCGATTGAGGCAAATTTCATGCATCCAGTGATAATTCTACTGTTTGCTCTTTGCATTGATACCATATGTAACGTACTCGCACATAAATACTTAATTCTGTATTTGATTTGAACCCAGCATAAAAGGCTTTTATTGCCACCAGTTGGTTCAGATTAAAAGGTTAGCACAGTCCCGGCTGGCATAATGCTGTGTTTACACCAGATGCAAAACACGTTAATAAAATCACAACATTCATGCGTTAATACACGCGTAAACATTTTGAGTTGGCTCACTTCATTTGCGCATCAAATTAGCTACATTCGCAAGTCAAATTCACTTCATAATAGACACGGATTTGCTTTAGAAAGGCTAAAAACAGCATATATATTCGTTCGGATCAGTGTTGCCGAGTCCACTAGATCCTTTCAGAGGTGCACCCAGCTCTGTGAGTTCATCAACTCCTCCAGAAACTATATCTGGATGATGGAAGCTTTCAGCAGTGCTTCCAACTGAGCCGAGCTCAGTTTGATGAATTGTTGTCCGGAGTCGGCAAGAGGATTTCCCCTAGGGACACCAACAACAGACACTACGTCATAATCACATCCCTACATAAGACAGCTCCTGATTGGTTAATGCAGCGTGGTTGTCCGCTGAAGTTCAGATTTTCCAACTCGAGCGATTCGCGTGTTAATCGAATCAAACGCTTAACTCTTGCCGCTTATGGAATTTGCCTGTTCTCATTGTGTTTGCATGGGTGTTCTGATGTATGGTACAGGTGAACTGGATACACTAAAAAGAAAAAAAATTCTTAACAAAGGTAGTGATTATTCAGTTTATAAAAATACCCATGTACGTGTGGACATGGACTCATTAAGTAAAACTGGCTTGTTGTCCAAGGGGGGTGGGTTTCTGCGCAGGAATGGCATTTCACAGAACGTGAACCGGTCTGCAATTTATGCAGACAAGCTTCCAGAAAGATGGAAGAATGTGAGCGCTTCAATAATTGGGAGTAGTACACTACCACTGGCAAATCCTATGGAGAGATGATGATGATGTATATTGGTAAGGAAGCATTACCAGAGTATGCATGTGCATATGTGAGTGTAAATGCTCCCCTGGGAGCTTGTGCTGTTGGTAGTTCCTGGAATAAAAGAGGGTGGGGTGGGTGTGACCCCAGTCCCTCTATGCCTCAGCAGGAAGTTATGGAGAGAGGAGGGGGCTCTCATTACAGTGAGAGGGAACATCAAGGATTAGAGAAAGGAAAGCACAAGGTAAAGAGGATAGCAGAGTCAGGGAATCAAGCAGAAATTGAAAGAATGGGAAAGATGTGAAAAAGAGAGAGAGTGAATGGGGTAGAAGGGAAGAGGAAAAGAGACCCATCTCAATCTGGGTCATGACGTTCTCTCTCTCTCAGTCGCTCCCAAGCCCCCGTGGCAACCAGTCCCCACCCCAGTGCAGCATGGGTAGAGTGGCCGTCTGGGACTGCATTGCTCACCACACATGCCCTTCTGTCCATCCCTCCAACCCTAAAGAGAGTTATACTTTGCTACTCCTATTTAGAAACTATAAGCTTCTTTGAACAGTTGCACAAAGATTCTATCCAAATATCGTCATTGTACTTAGCATTTTAAAATGAGGAGCCCAATCGTGGTTGGGTGAACATGAAAGTAACTAATACAATTAACACAAATGCAAAATAGGCATTTTAAAATGGTTCATCACCTTCATCACCTACTTCATTTGGTCTTTAACATTGATGCTGTAGTGTTTATAGTGTAATATACCTACTAGGAAGTTCCTCAAATTTGACCAAAAACTGCTTTCAAATGAAAATGATGTCACATCAACACAGGGTACCTAAGGTTATTCTTACTTAATTTAACTTTGGTCGATTCTCTCTGATGTGTGCAACAACACTTGGAAGGAAGGAAGCCACTCCAGAATAAATGACTGTTTCATTTGTTGGAGAAACATGTAGCAGTACAAGCCCTAGTGCCTTGACACATATCTCATGAGAACGTCCTGAAAATTATCAGGGGCTTTCCAGGTTTAAAATCCCAATTCTGCAAACTTGACCATCAACTGAGGCATGTCAGAGGACTTAAGGTCAACAGAACCTCATTATAAACCATTACCCTTTGTGACTGTTCAAGAGTGTGATGGCTAAAATCAATGGGACTTAATAAGACCAGAGTGGGCTAAACTCATAATGCATGAGGCCCTGAAAAGGAAGCTGAAGGACTTCAGCTCAAAAGGGACGAAAGGGTGTTCAAAGCTGCATGTTGCACAATCGTGTAACCCGAGATTGGACGTTGGCTCATGCTCCATACCACTGCAAGGCCCAACTGGACCCCCCTAGGAGGAGTAGTTGAGAGGGTGCAGAGGGGGCAGGGAGGTGTAGGTCATTCTCTAAGCATTGTGGGACAGTTTTCCAAGCAGCAGGGAGGGAAGGCAGGGCCTTTCCACCTCCCCTACTGTGGTGTAGCTAGTTTTTCTGACCACTGTAAGTAAAGCCCTTGCTTAAATCCAGTGTAAGAAATGGTTAGGGTTGAGATAAACTTAAATAAAATATCTTCGCTTGATGCATCACTGAGACACAGTGAGCAGCCCTCTGGTATATGTAGACACTTTCAAAACTGAGCAGCACAAAGGGACAAAATGAGTGCATTGAGGATCTGTGCCATTTATTATTGAGCATTTTCTAATTTAAAATGTCAGGTAGGCCTACTTTGTGTGTGAAAAGCAGGTAATAACCCTCTCTACTCCAGTGTTGCGAATGTGATCTGCTGATCTAACAGACACAGTGCAACATGATTTAAAAACAACAACAAACTCCTTGTTGCAGGTCAAAATTAAAACATTTAATGCAAAACTAAATGCATTTCTCCACTAATTTTCATATAAACAGAAAAAATAGCCTTGGAGAAAGTTTTAAAGAGTTGTCATGAAAGCGACACACAGTTTGAATTGTGAATGAATGAAGAATGATTGACAGGCACAGCGACGGGAAGCACTGAATTGGACATTAATTTAACCACTTGAATATTCATCTGTACTTCACATTAAACTATAGAATGGCTTCAGAACATTTGGAATATAGTAGGCCTACGTGACAACTTTCTAGGCCCTTATCATAGGCTACCTTCATGGCTTTTGTTGGCTTATAAATTACACAGAATATAGGGCATGTGTAAGATCGGATTTTGATTGGTATCAGTTGGCCGATACCTGATCCAGCAAAAATATGCAATATCGAACCGATATCCGATCCAAGTATCGGGATCGGTGCATCCCTACTAAATTCAATTGGAAAAGTTTTACAAAATGAAATTATTTAATAAAATTATTTATAATTTTTTAATAAATAATTTTTGGTTTCGCTTTTTAAGACCAAAATTCGGATGCATCCCTAACAAATTAGTAATCAACCTAGTAATCAACTATATTTTTGTCCTGTTGTTTTAGATTCGAGGCTTTTCTATGCAGGTTACACAAATCACTTTCAGAATAGTAGGTCATAAGCTAAAATCTGCACTGACAACGAAATTTAGAAGCAAGTACATACATATTTGGGTGGTGTACTATTGTAATGCAATCTAATTAATCATATATTAAGATAACCCAGGTAATTTAAATGAATAAAATAGCCTATAGACAGTAATGAACACTAATTTATTACACTGTATATGATGTATGATGTTATGACAGATTCAAATGCACAGATTTGTCTAATTAATTATTAATTAGTTAAATCTTATAATTTATAGTTTAAATTAAGAGAGCAACACTAATAAAGTTTGAAGTTGTAAGTTAGCAACAATTGAGCGCTACTGAGTTTGAAGTTGGCTAAAACACATAAATTTGACTGTGCATTGCGTCTCAGAGGGTCTGGATCACTGTCAGATGAGACATCAGATACTGAGGTGTCCCAGGATGCGTCACTTATTTCCCACCATAAGACTCGCTATAATTTAAGCCATTTTGTGCTTCTAATACCCCTTTGGCATCCTCAAACCACCTTCTTTCACTTATTGTAACTTTTATTTATATAATTTTATATAAAATGAAAGCATAAGCAGTGCAGGAATTTAAAGCGTGTAAATTTGCCCCGTTCTGGTGCTTAAAGGTGTAAATGCCTCAAGGTTTTTTTTTTTATCTGTTTATATCTAAAGTATTTTTAACATCAGGTAATTATAAATGGAATCAATGACAGGGAGGCTTGAATGTTTTATTGAAGGAATGTTATGTACATTTAAAAAGCAGCGATGAGTATAATGTACCCCGTGATAGTTCTAGTATTAAAATTAGATTCTGATAATGTGCATAGCTGTAAATATGAAAGGTACAGTAGATATGTGAGATCTTGTCTCCAAGGATCCTACTCATGGAATATTTTTCATTGCTTGCCTGGCTAACCTTTTACCTAATCACAATTAGTAGGCAAAAATCCTGTTTGCCTGTTCAACCTTTTTTTTCAGCATGCTAAAGCATTTGTGATATTTGCAGATTTCCAATCATTAGTTTCTACACTTCCACTGACAATGCCTTTTTGTGCTTAGCACTTCTAAAGGAATTCAGGTGAGATGCTTGGCTGATTGATGTGACACACTTTTGTGTTCAGGGAGCAAGCTGGAGGTGTATCAAAGAATGCTCTCACTTCATATTTTTAAAAACCAAATCATTCCTTATTCAATTCTATTTTACCCCTATTCAGCATAGAGCTGGGCGATATGGCAAAAATGCAATCTCGATAATTATTTTCCAGAGATGGCAAAAGTATTAAAAAAAACTTGTTTAAAACGTTTAAACGACTCTAGTAAAAGTTGAAATACTGATTACACTTTTGTACTCAAGTAAAAGTAGTATGGCCTAAAATATGTACTTAAGTAAAACCTATTCATTACTACATGTTTTAATTTCACTAGGTAAATAGGAATACTCACAGCATTCATCATGTAGTTTTGTGGCTGTTCAAAAACAACAGCTGCCATTAATGTTCAAACACTCTAAAAATAATTCTGTAGGGCTGTCTATCTTTATTAAAAATGACTTACATTTTACACTGAATTCTGTCCAAAATATATACACACCTAAATAAGGCATGTGATATCCTTGGTTGAAAAAGATGCACACTGCAGCGCACATGCGCGCAATAACGAAAAATAGACTAACAGCATCAAAAAGGCGCTCAAATTGCGCAATGACAAAAAATAAAACAGATTGTACCAACAAACATTTGAAAACTAAAGTAACGAATCTAATAAAAAATGCAAGGAGTAGAAAGTACAGATATTTGTATAAAAATGTAAGGAGTAAAAGTAAAAAGTTGTCAAAAAAAATTGTGGAGTACAGTATTGATACCAGAAAAATCTACTTAAGTACAGTAATGAAGGATTTGTACTTTGTTACTTACCATCTCTGTTATTTTCCATATTGACTGATAACGATATTTATTTCAATATAAGTTGTTGCTTCCAGATTTAAAAGAGTACCCCCCAACAATCACTGAAGCCACAAAAATTAGAGAGTCCATTAGATCCTTTTAGATTCCCATTGTTGCTTGATTTTATTGTTATTGACATCAATTTTATCGCGATTCGATATAACGTTTATCTGCCCAGGCCTAATTCAGCAGGCCCTTTCCTTATTCAATCTCACTCAATGTCTTGTGGCTTTTAGTACTAGTATCTCCATCACCTAATTAACATTTAGCAAATACTGTACACATATTTTATATATATATATTTCAATGTTTGTAACTTTTAGCTGACCAACAATAACGAGAAAGTGCATCAACATAGGAAAGTAGCCTGTGCTAGCAAAGCAGTACTATCAGATATTTAATATGTCTGCCACCTAAAATCTTGTGTCCTTACTTTTACCTTCCTCCACTGTTATTTTAATGTAAAGGTATGGTATCGAGGGCTGCTTTTTACTTGCTATCTTACATAAACTTTAAGCAGTTGTCATTTTTGACATTTGATGTAAAGTCGCTCTTTCTATTTGCATCAGCTCTAGAACACTGTAAAAGAAGTTGAGGACATGAGGGTGAAGTGAACCAACCTCTAAAGGAGTAACTGGCTGACAAGTAAACTTACTTTGTCATTGCTTTTTTACAGAGCCGCTCTACTAACACCACACGCAGCCAAATAAGGTGTTCGAGGACCAACTATGAAAACAAATGAGATGTTTCTTTAGTGTTCACAAAGGAAGACAGCCTCTAGAACACTTGGGGGGATACTACCCTTTGTTAAGAAAATACGGTCTCTGGTTGTGTATTCATGCACGGATCTGTGTGTAAGTGTACATGCTTGCCGCTGCTGTTTAAATATGTCAGAACAGTGTAATTTTAATGCAGTCTGTTGGGGCCTGGGGCACATCTTGTTCTGTGTGTACCAGCCAGCGCTGTCACTGCGTCCCTCCATGTAATCAACTCATCGGTCCAAGAGCAAAAGAAGAGAAAGAAAAAGAGTGAGAGAGGAAGGGAAAGAGAAAAAAGGCAGAAGGGGAGGATACACATGTAAGGTCACAGCTGCATGGGTGGTGTGAGGGGGATGAGCGGGCTGAGGGTCCGTAACACACAGAGGAGAGGCTGTGGTGCAAGGACTCTGTCCTACCCTCTGAATCTTTCTGTCAGCCTCTTATGGCCTGTTTCCACTAAGTGGTATGGTACGGTTTGGTTAGCTTTTATGACAGTTTCACTGTCAAAAGGTACCTAAAAGCAAACCATACAGTACCACTTTATGGGTACCCTTTCGGAAGGGTACCTAGCATAACAAAAGAGTACCAAAAGGCGGAGCAAGACTAGCAGCTGAACGCCATTGGTTCACAGAGATACGTCACTAGCTCGTGCAAAAGCTAGAAGAATGAAAACAAAGCAAGCTCCATTTTTAAATACACAGCCGAGACATTACACCATAATAATATATACATATAATAACAAGCCATGGTTGACCTGAGCTTAAACAAACCTTGTCATCATCTTGATAAACAGGCACAAAGCTAAGAAGAAGAGCAGAATCTACCCTGTGCCCCGTAGTTGCTTACAAGGCCATCTAAAGTGCAATCAGTTTTGCTTTCTTGCGTGCTCTCATCGCGTGTCTATATTTGAAATAACAAACTTCTTGAGCTGATGATAATAACATGTGTGTGATTATTGATGTGCTTCTGACATACGATCCTTTTTGAAATGGACAAACATGAGATTGAAAATCGAAAAAACAAAGGAGAAGCCAGAAAAAAAAAATTCTTTCAGCACCTTAAAACATGAACAAACCGCCATGTTTAATTATTATCGTCGCCTTTTGGACTATTATGAACTCGGAATGATGGAAATACTTTCTAACAAGAGGTTACATGTGCTGGTGAAGATTAAAGATACAGATGAGAGATTTGCATTAAGTATTTATGTGTATAAAGCATCTTTTTTGTGATAAGTGCTTCTCATATAATGTGTGAATGACCCGTACAACTTTGACATTTCCTCAAGCGAGAATGACATCAACTGAAACTTTCTGTCGTACATCACGCCCACCATTGGTACCCTTTTGGCAGTGGAAACGCAAGTCCGATAAATGTGACCCATACCAACCTGTACCGCACTGTACTGTACTGTACCACTCAGTGAAAACAGGCCATTAAAGGTTCAATGCCTCCCTTTGGCCAAAGACCACCCTGTGTGTAAAAGCCCTGTTATAATTCAAACCAAATCAAAGAAAGAACTGAATTGATACCATTTTGAACAAAATACAGGTTTCGGTAGTTTAAAACTTTTGGCAAATTCTGAGCTACCAGGGCTCGAAATTGTGACTTATGATAAAGCATTTGTGTGAGTGCATAAAATTGTTTTCACTGCAAAATGTTCACTGCATGCCCATATTTAGAACAAAATATGAATGGATTGGTTATTATCAGCTGTCTCAGTTCAGATGAGAGAGCTACAGCTATGAAAATGTAAAGGCCTGCATACAAGAGAATGAAAATAACACTGACAGATTTTGTTTTAGAAACCACCTAAAGTTACAAATAACGGCACATCCTATTACTGATCATGTGGTGAATTGGTCATGTGGTTAACACACCATTTACACTTTTTCGAAGAGTGGTTAAAAGACTTCCAATGAGTTAAAGTGCTCTATGAAAATGACTAAAGCCATTCACCGTAAAGCCGGTGAAACTGAGTTTTCAGGTAACAGTGTTTGCCATCCAAAAACAAGATGTTCTAATGTTATTTAATCCTTCATTTAATCAATGCTGTCAGTCGTGTAACTGGCACGGAGTTCACTATTGCGTTCACTAAGATTAAACTAATATTGCAGCTCATGAAAAGACCGTAATTGCTATTAATATGACGTATGCAATAAATAAGTTATGTCAATATCATCTGTGCAATATCAGACACCACCTGTGAGAACAGCAAAGTTTATCCTTAACTCAGTTAATCTCTTTCATGTCAGTGTGTGAAGGGCTGGTGGGTGCATGCATATTTTTTTTTTTGTTTGTTAGTTTTATTAGTGTGGATATCAAATGCTATTAATCTCAATGAGCCACATTTTTAGGAGTTTGACCACAGCTGTAATGCTAACTTAATATTTATGTTGCTTGCTCATTCAGATGTGGGAACTGGCAGACGTCCAACAACTAGGGTTACACAATGCTGGAATTCGGAAACAATCGATACTGAAATTTTAAAAACATCTATTTCCCTCAAACATTTGAGCGCTACTGAGTTTTTACTGAGTGTAACCACAGATACAGGTACTCTAAATAGTTTTAAAGCCGCGATTCATCAGTGGATCACTCGTATGCTAGCTTATAGACAAACCAGCTCTCGACGTGACTTTAAAACACACCAATGTCCCTGTATTTGTGGTTACACTCAGTAAACAGCGGTGAGTTGGGTGAACTGATGAACTTCATGGCCATTCACAGTCATTTCTGTTGAGCACATGAACACAATGGCAAATCAGCGCTGTTTAAGAACATGCTCAGTAGCGCTCAAATGTTAGCGAGAAATGAACGTTTTTAAAAATTCTGTATTGATTGGTACCGAATTCTAGTATCGTGACAAACCTAAACAACTTTAATTAAAGTAGAGACAAAAGTATTCATTTGAAGCTCCTTCACGGGACTCGACACTTGTCAAACACTCACACCACCAGGCTGGCTTCACTCCGCCAGCTCTTGGCCCTACCCACACTCATCACCTCTACCAAGCCAACCAATAACAGCTCTTGCACTATGCATTGTCATGACGTGTAGATACACTTTTTGAGAGCTGTGCGTCAGGGTCAACGTCATCCACGGCAAAGGGTATGCGACTGTGTAAAGGTTGCGATGGACCATTAGTGTGTGCTCAAAGCAGAAGTATAAATCAGGCTTTAGGGGTACATGCGAGTAGCATGACACATTTATAACTACGTTCACACCGAAAGCGTCGAGAGCATCAAAGTAGCTGGAAGTAATTATTTTCAATGGGAGCCGGCAGCGATAAACGTCGAGGAGCAGCGCAGCGCGTCTTCGCCGGTGTGGCCGTCGAGGAGAATTGAAATCAAGTCAACTTTATGGTAATGAGCTATGACGCGGTTTGGTGGCAAGCAATCGGAATGTAGAAGTCCACTGCTTCAGAGGAATCCAGAGAACACAGCCCTGTGAACTTTGGTTCCGACCACAGTTGTTCCACCGGGTTTGATTATTGCGGTCGCCGGATTTCCAATTATTTGCAATGTTTTCTTACAGGAACATACATTAAAAAGTTACTGGCGAGTTACTGATGTGCATTAATGTTGTATATATATTTTTTTCTTTTAAAAATCGTGACAAAACAGCACTGCTGCTTTAGAATATTTCAGACATATGGACACATTGGATAATTATGTGGAGCAAAGCCGCACCATGTGCAACTTGATCTCTCATTGTTAAAGGAATTTGATAAAAAGTGTTAATGTAATGATGTAGTGTGTAATAATGTAATGTAATGATGTAATAATGTAGTGAAATGTAATGTAACTGATATGATATGATGCAATAGCGCTTTTAAATACGAGATCAATGTAGCAAATTTTGACGCTCTCGCCGCTGGAGCTAAAGACAGACAGCGTTGTCGCCAGGGTGGCCAGAGCTACCTTTGACGCTCTCACCGCCTTTGGTGTGAACGCACAGTAACTCAGCCTACAAAAAACAACAACTTTGTTTTAAAATAAAGTCATTAAGGCCTCTCTCATTTAAAGATCTAGAATATGATGAGGATTCCTACTGAAATGGCAAATATTGGTGAAATTCAGTTCAACAGCAAGAGGGTAAGATTGTTACTTTTTGTAGCACAGCAATGGCAGAAAAAGTCAACCAATTCAATAAAAAACAGGAACTTTTTAACATTTAGTAAAAGATCAGTGTCACCCTAAAGTAGAGACCGCAGAGGCAGGCCTTGAGTAAAATATCTTTTCTTGGCTGCCTAAAACTACACCCTTCCTCTTCAGCTGGATGTGTAAGACAGTCTCGTGTCACCCTCACACAGAAGTCGTACTGAAACAAAAGGTCTGTGTGCAACTAGAAGCGCCCTGCCTCAGAGAAATCTGCTGGTGAATGAAATGTAAGCAAGCAAGCAAGGGGCAAATAGGAGAATAGTTTCAGATCAGAGTTATGACCGATACAAGAATCACTTGAATCGGTCAAGCCATATAGCAAAACCAAAGTAAAAGTTTGAAAGAAGGACAGGAGTGGAGAGAGTCTCCATTTCACCAAATATCACCCAAAAATTGTGTTCAAACACTCAAAAAGAGTCATTATCTTGCAAATTTTGGCTTTAAACAGCTCCTGAATGTTTGTAGTTATCCTAAAGACCTTGATTAAATTAAACTCAGAAGGGCAGTGTCCCTCCAGGAACAAGTTTGGACAGCCCTGCCGTAAAAGCATCCACTTTAAGCAATAGTTATCCCAAAAAATTAAAAATATGTCTTTTAGTATTCTGAAAGCTGTCAACAAATCATATTATACGTCTGTGTGATGAACGGACCACAGTTTACACTATTTTCCTAAGCATCTCCATAACAGCTTTCCAACCAAACATGGTGCCACTCATGTCAATTCAGTTTGGTGACAAAACAAACAAAATTCCCAATAGTACCAAATAGGATTAGGATTCAATTTTATAGTGGTAGATGGACGAGAAAAATAATAACTGAATAAGTCACACAAAGCATTTCATAGATCTTTAGATGATTTTGAATATAGTACTACTTTCTAGAGCATTTTTGCTCTTTTTTTACCTTGACAACAGTGGTCACAATAAACTAAATTCTCTTCAGATTTCTTCTTTTGTGTTTGTCTGAAAAGCTAATATCATATTTGTTTTGAATGACATAAAAAAAGAGAAAATTATGGAAGAGTTATTCTTTTCTAGGTGTAACACACAGATGAAGGCTGGGAGTGTATATTGGCTGCAAATAAATTCCAACAAACGCACACATAGGACTTTCTCTCCATGGTTGGCACAGTCACCATAGCAGTGAACTTGCCCTTATCTCACCACACCCTTCTGACGCAAAATCTGCTGCTACTTCCCACAGCCCTCCCCACCCTAAAACACACACACACACACACACACACACACACACACACACACACACACATTAGTCCCAACATGCTCATTCCTTTACCTCCAGTTGATTTACTCAATAAAGAACGGTCTGTCCTGCATATAGTCAGAAACAGAGCTAGTACACGATGCTTCACTCAAATGCGTCAATGTGCAAAACGTCACTTGTTTAACCTCTTCTCAAGACATTTACTGTCCCTGAAGCATACAAGCACCCAAGACAGGAAGGAAGAAGTTTCTCATTCTGAAAGGCAGCTCATCTCTGCTGAGGAGCTGCGCCCAGGGAGGAAAACAAAGCAAAAGAGAGCTGGTGATGTCAACTTTAAAGGTATAGGGGCAAGCTGCAATTCCCAAAGCACATATCTGTGCAGATACTTAGTTCTATAGTTCCCAGGATAAATGTGCACTTCACTCCTTATAATTAAGCTACAGTAAATGGCTAATGCAAATGCATGCGTTTCAAGGGGGTACACAAACAAAGCATCTTCGCATCTAGTTTTTCAAATCACGTAATTTACAGATTCTGAGCAACGGCTTGCATGCTGTTTGCAACATCAATAGTCACACACACACACATTTGAGACACACCCTCCCCACCCTGAGAACCCCACCCCCGCTCCCTCTTTTTCATTGCAGACAGTTTGGCAGAACTGCAGGGGTTGCTATGGGGACGGGATTCTTTCCCTGGTTAATGATTGCACCGCAATGGTAGGGGGTCATTCTGTCACATCGCCTCTAATCTGGGGAGACATGGACAATATCCTTACAGTTCCATATCCCACACACACAAAAACACCCCAGAGCTCATCCAAAACCTAATCTCTATCTTGGTTTACTTTCTTTATGTATCAGAGATAAACCTCATAACCGCGCAAGTCCCCTTTAAAGAAACACTCCCCTTTTTTGGAAATAGGCTCATTTTACAATTCAAGTTACCTTGAGTTAAAGAGTTTTAGCAATTTTAGCTTAGCTTAGGATAAATCATTGATTCAGATTGGACCATTAGCATCTTGCTATAAAAATTTAAATAAAGAGTTTTGATAATTTTCCATTTTAAACTAAATATATGGGTTTTAATCAAAGTCGAATAAAAAAGAACGGTTCACCAATCTAAACCCTGGACGGGGGACTGTATTGAAAGCCATTTGGGCATATTGCTTGATAAACGGTTGGGTTTTAATATACATATTGAAAATCTCAAAGAAGCTCAGGCCTAAATTGGGTTTTCTTTTTCGTATAAAGAGGTTCCTTCCTTTCGAAGCAAGGAAAAGAATTATCCAAAGCTGTTTCCTTTAAGTGATAGATTATAGGTATGTAGTTTATATGCATGCAAACCTGAGCTATTAAAATAGCTGGACAGTATATCACACTGCAAAACCTTTTGTGACGAATGCATCTTCACGTACTCATCATTGTATTTTGTACAAAATGATGGTTTTACCTGCACCAAAGGAGAAAATTGCATATGCTTCTATTCACCTCTAAGGCATTATTGGGTAAGTTGCCATCTTATATTAGTAACCTTTCATCATATTATACTTGTAGTTATAGTACACACAATTCTTATAAATTACATTTAACTGTTCCTAGAGTGTGTACGGAGTTTGGTAAAACAACGTTTTCCTCCTTTGGCCCTACATTATGGAATGAAATGCGGAATGATATCATGTTAGAAACAATTTCATCTCAAAATATTTTTAAAAATAGTTTGAAGTCTTACCTGGAAGAATGCTTTGTATAAATTTTAATTTGTGATATTTTATTATTGTATCTGAAACTTTTTGTGCTGCCATTTGGGCCAGGAACCTGGTAAAAGAGATGCATATATCAATGGGAAATTCCTGGTAAAATAAAGAATAAATAAATAAAGCTTGATTCTTTTGTAGTTTTGTAGCACTGTTACTTAGTTACATATCTGGGGACTATTTTCAGGTGCTCCGTAATATCATTATGCCTGCTGAAGTCATGGTACAGGAACAAAAACCCTTGATTATTACACCAGAGTGAAAGTATAGTTCCTAGCCATACTGACCTAGAATACATCATCATTTTCTGTAAAGCTTTTTTTGCATTTTTGAGCAAAATGCTAACGCAGACCCGTAACCCCTATTATTATTGTTTTAAAATAGAGAAAACATTTTACAAGTAACTTTTATTCTAAATCTTGTACCTTATTCTTGAAACAAAAAAATGACAGATAAATAGCTGTAACGCATCAAAAGCTTATATTAAAATTGATTTAGATAATATTTTGGCTGAAATAGTCAAAAATGTGATGATCATTCGACAAGCTGATTCAGAATAGTTAAAATTAAAAAGATAAATTACCCCTTTCATCAAGCTGGCTACAAGCTTGTAATGGTCTAATATAATAAAATGATCTTTGCTAAGTTAAGCTAAGCTAAAAGTATACTCGCCAAACCCAGAGATCAGCTGAATGGATTCAAAAATGTTAAAACCCATCTGCTTAACTGTAGGTGACTTGTAAAATTAGCCTATTTACAAAAAGTGGAGTGTTCCTTTAACATCTCTCTAACAAATATAATTTCCCTTCTAGCTAATATGTTGGTGTCTCTAGCAACCAAATGTTCCTCAGCTCCCAAAGTAAAACAAAGACCTTGATTATGTCTGTAGCAGGTTTGTTGTTGTCACTAGCAGCATGCATAACTTCCCCCCAAAAAATATGAAGAAAACACCTAAATTGTCCAAAGCATTTTACAAAAATGTAGCTGAAGCGGATTTCATTTTTATTTCAAAACAACATTAAATCTAAATGTTAATTAAAATTAAAAAAATAAAAATAGCTGGAAGAACAGACATTGCTTATACTCTCACAGAATGAGTATAATTTCAATACTTAATATATAACAAAGAAGCCAAACTTAAATAAGATATGCTCTGTATTGTTGCTGCCCCGATTTCATTTCTAAATTTATGAAAGTACATTTCTTCACCTCTGAAATAACTTTGCTTTTTAGCTGACGTCATCAAAACCCTCTTATTTATTACCATTTATTACCTTTGGTGGCCTCGATTACTGAATTTAGTGAACTGTAATTTCTACAGATTTCATTTCAAAACAACATTAAATCAAAATTAAAATGAAAACAAAAAATGACAGATGACAATATCTGGAAGAACCAACATTGCTTAAAATCTAACAATAAGTGTATAATTTTAATACTTTTATTTTTGATACTTGGCAATACTGATTACTTATGCATTTATATATAAGTCAACATTTAATTAGATGTACTCTGTATTGATGTTGCCTTTATTTCATTTCTGAATTCATGAAAGTACATTTCTTCACCTCAGCAGTAACTTTGCTTTTTGACTGATGTTTTGACTATGTTCCATAGTTTGAAACCTATAGAAAGTCTTATGATTCTGTACAAAATGTGCTGTGCTAAATGCTAACACAGGCAAACAAATGTTAATAATTATGTGCAAAAAATGTGAGCAACTAATACTTTTGCATGCCCAACCTAATCCACAAATCCATGCAGCTTACATGCGCACCTTGAGGTGGTAAAACTGGCCTAGTCTGTTAATTGGAAAAGAAACTTAAAAAAAGAGGAACCACCGCCTACTGGAGATGACAGCAACAGTAGTTGCCCACATTGATAAGTACTTAATTGAGGGAGTTATTCTCAAATCTCACATTTAAATCATCCTGAACTTTTGGAAAAAATGAGCACAGGTACTGAAGAACAGGTACTGCATGGAACTGTCTATTGTGCATGCCATCAAATATATTTGGAAAGGCTGTGTGTTCAACTGTACATAATTTGGTCTTAAATGGTACTATACTCTATTCCACCAACGTGAAGCCTATGCTCAACGTTTCTTAAAAAAGGGACAAAAACATTGGACTGTGGTCCCTATTTAGAAGTAGCAATAGGTGCTTACTCAAAGCAACCTTTTTATAGTTCACACAACTATTGGAGGAAGAACCCACCTTTTGGTGTATTTGTGCAACAGGAACTGGGAACCATTTTAGGTAAACTCTTATTTTTGGGTCAACTAAATTAACTTGTACTTTAAAGTTATAATCAACTTATTTCAAGATAAACCAGGCCTAATGAGAACTACCAGTAGCCAAAGTCTACATTGATTGGACAAATGTATGCCATACGTAACATGCACTGTATTTGCATGTGTTACAGAAAACATACACATACCATAAGATAAGGTCAGCAGGAATTTTCTGTCGCAACATTGTGTATTTCTCTTAGCCTCAATGACATCTACAATTTGTCGATGATGATTTATTCCTCTGTTTTTTTTTTGCTCTTTCTTCAAATAACTTATACATAAACAACCGATTCTGGTTATCGCACAACCCACAATACCATACCTGCCAACACTTTCGTTTTTCCCGGGAGTCTCCCGTATTTCAGACCCATCTCCCGGTTTGTCATTTCTCCCAGAAAACTCCTGGAATTTTAACCCCTTCCCCCGGTCCTTAGGTGATTGGTACAATCTGGTAACACCCCATTCACACGGGGCTTCAGTGTCCTTGCTTGACAGAGGGCGTGTTTAAAGTTGGGCAGTCGCGATCGTCAAAGCAGCGTCAGCCAATGAATTTAGCCAGCAATCGGCTACTGTCTGAGCTAGTGTACTTGCATACAGCGATCTGATTGGCTGGCACTTCCGTCGGCGCTTTAAAAAAGTTGAGAAAGTCCCAACTTCTGCAGCGATCAACGCCACTGAAGCGGCGCAGACAGATCCACAATGCAGTTCAACAACGCCAGATGTCACCCATTCAAAGTGAATGGGAAGCGTTGAAGCTGACGCCCCCTGTGAATGGGGCGTAACACCGCCGGATCGCCGACAGACCAGGTACCCCTTCCAGTCACTCTGCTCAGTGGTTTTGTGTGTACACAGATATTTGGGACGTTATTGCGATATTAGCAGAAGGTTGATTTAGGTCCAAGACATTATTTCGAAATCAGGTGAAAGTGTTTTTTAGATCTCAAGTTTAGGTTACGATGAGGTTTAGATTGTTTTAGAGGTTTAGATTGAAGTTTAGATCTCAAGTAACAGCCCTGGTGGCTACTTAGTGTCAAAGCCTAGGCAATGCTACCTGTTAGGTCTCAATAGAATACCAAGATTGTCTATTGGTATGCAAACTTTTGATTACAGAGTTTAATTATGACTGATTTAAACCGCAAAAAAAAAAAAACAGTTTAAACACTAACTAATTTTTCATTTTTCATCATTAATGTATCTATAACAGCAAGCAAATTAACAAAAGTAAGAACTTCAGATGTATTGTTGACCCTAGTCCGTAGGGTGTAACAATATAAAGAGATTTTACACCTGACTGAGTGTGAAAGTCTTTTATGGCCTTGTATTAGTGGATCATAAAAGACAAGCTGGACTGTCCCGCCTGTATCCGTATTCACACACTGTATTCAGAATATGACCTCAATTAAAGGTGTCAGAGGTGAGATGATGTCCTAGGACTAGTCATACAACTTTATATGTAACATTCTTGAGAGCGCAGTAAACACAATGGGCTTTCTTTTAAGCAGCGTCAATGGTCAGTAGGAGCAAAATGGTATAGATTGCGTAGTATTATGGTTATAGGGGCACAGATTCAGAATGGTTCAGTATATAATATGTTCAGTAAAAAATTGGACTTACAAATCAAAATAAAGAAAATCTAACAAAAGCACAAACGAATGCAACATAACATACATACATCAGGTTTTCGGTTATCTGACAGAACGTTCCAGGTACAGAACCCCAATTAAATAATCTGTATAAACTTCAGTATATATTGTATATAATTTAATAAATGCTAAACATTATTAAAGTTATAACAGCTATTCAGTCAGAAGCAGTGAGTGATTTTATTGTCTTTTGCTGTTTGATTAACTTTAAAAACTTAGATAGCAAGAATAAGATGTTTTCACTTAAAGACAGTTCACAGATGCAGCACACTAAGAAAGAAACAACACAATTTGTCGAATGTTTACGTTCTAAGCAATAAGCGATTGACTACTCATCAAGTCATGGCATGTTGACATAATTACTGGACATAATTGAGTTTGTCCATTCAGTAGCAAGACAATAGTTTGTGTGTTGTAACTTTCATTCACTTTCACAAATGGGCACTTATCAAATCTCGAGCATCAGTTTTCTTCGCACCTTGAGGCTCAATGTTAGCATAACAAAATCTCAACTGAATGTACTTTTAATACGGATGGTGATGTACAATTTTCGCTTCTGGTGCCAGATGTGCTAACAAAAGCGAAGAAATAATGGAGCTGTGAATGCCTGGACATCCAAAATTTGCTCCAAAAGGCTCATTCTAATTATGTACCCCTATATACATTTCTGGAGAGAGCAAAATACATCCCAGGAGCTACGTTTTTTTGCCATTTTTGTTTACGCAAATCCACCAGAGGCTGCTGTGTACGCTTTTTCGGATCTCAAATTTCTCTTGCGAGTGTCATTTACACCTGCTGTTCTCACGTAAATCCACCAGAGGCCACTGTCGACTGACCAACTAACCGATTGTCGCGGTCCACCAAGATACATGTCGAGCTACTGGACAAAGTGATAACAGCGGATAAGCCATCCATATGGAGGTAATCGGTCAGCTGGTAAGCAAAAAAGGAACTACTTTATATAGCCAGTAGCATTTGTTTTAAAGATGAGATGCAGCCATACATAGCTCTGGCTACATAATTCGCAATCTATTTTACATTTTTAAATGTAAATTTTTCAAATGAACCTATTTTGAAAATTTGGACAGAATAAAGTTTGCAAAGATTGACTTTTGTCCACTGCTTCAGGATTGTGTTCAAAAACATTAGCGCTCACTGATTGAAAATTGCACATAGACATGCATTCAATAATGTCAGTTTAGAGAGCAATAAAAAAGAATAAGAAAAATGCTGTTTTTAAATTGAAATGCAAAAATGAAAAACAGTTCAGTATATTGAGTAATCTGGCGTCCCTAATGGTCAGCAAAGCACTTAAAAACTTTAAGGCATTACACTATATTATTGACTTACCTGAAGTGTCCTACATCATATGATGCAGAATCAAGTTTATACAAAACAGAACACTCATTTGGGTTGCACTTTTAGGGCTAATCTTCAGGACAGGTTAAGGGCGTGACGCTAAAGTGCAGTCAATAAAATGAGAGGCGATTTAAGACAAGGAGTGAGAGGAATTGCTAGGCGTGCACCACAGCCGCCCTGCAAAAACACAACTTCAGTCACACCCAGGGCCGACTGCACCCTTCTCCTAAAAATAACCGTGCTCTAGGACAGTGGCAGTACCTAACTGTCTCAGCTCCTAAAAACAGATGCACCTCACATCACCCCCCTAACTGGCTTGATCAGGCTGCCAATGGACGCCTTTAACCTATAACACACCCCTGAAGCGATGTCACCCTGACAAAACCTAAAGGCTGAGACCTGCAGAGGGTAGCTGAGTGTTTAACCACTTCGACCAAAGTTTGTCCACAGCTGTTAATGATTACTAGCTGTCTGGCACACCCAGAGCACTCTCTGTTCCTCCAATGATAATGCCTCAGTCCACTCACCTCCCTGACTCTGTCAATAACAGGAGACGCTGTCCTCAACGATCAGCTCAAATGCAGAAAACAGCATTTAGGGTGCTATTAGGATTTACATAGATCTGCATGATATTGGAAAAGTCTGACATTGCAATATTTTGATATATATTGCTATATTTTAAAGACAATTTCTCCAGATGGCTCTGTTTTGAAAGAATTCATTGGTTTTGATTGATTGGGCCGATTCTATATGAGAGTGAATCAGGCATTAAATCTATTAAACATTTTACAAACATAAATAAATACAATTGCGCAAAAATAAAAATGAAATACACAGTGCTTTATGGTTTTAACTGTATCAAACGTAAAATAACACTGCATAGTCTCAATTTGTATAAATATGTATAAATTTCTTGTTCCGGAATCCTTTAAACTAGCTTGAAATACCTTAAAAGCGCATGCAAATAAAAAACTTTTACTCTATTATATTTAAACTGCAGTGACTCCCCAAATCTCATGTGTTCTGAACTATACCTTCCATACCATATTTAATCCAGACTCAACATTGCGCATTCTGACAATTGCGGAGGAACACACTGCTAAACTTGATGCTAAACTACATATTGTGCAGCCCAAGTTCACGAGTTCACAAGGTAACGAGTAGCTCACAACGCGCATTGATCTGATCACAAATGCTTGGTTGAGAAGCATTAACATTTCTACTGTTATTAATATTCATTCAAATGTGTCTCTTGTGACCATTTCAGATTTCGTCATGCTCTACATCACTTTTACAGGAGCGGTTTACACTGAGGTGTGACGGATGAGTACTACTGAATGAACGAACCCATTTTTTACGCAGCTAACGAGCAAGCAAGAAAACAAGAGAATGAAAAGAATGTGAATGGCAACTATGAACTGGATTCCAATTCATGTGTTTTGTTATAACGCAAGCAGAGACCTATGAATACCTTGTTTTGGTGGGCTTTCACACAATACATCCCATAATGAACACATGTCTGGTCAGCAATCGAACAGTGGCTGTTCTTTTGTGGCTGTTCAAATGCATTGAGTGTTTAAACTAGGAAAGCAACCCGATTAAATGTGTTTTCTGTCTGGAAGTGGTTGAACAGGGACAAAACGCTTTAGATTGCCTTTACACCTGGTTTTACCATTGAACATTTGTGATCTGATCAAAAATGCATCTTAAACAGCAATATAACCTTTAACCTTGCACCTTTATAGTGATGGATCAATAAATAGTGGGCAGGCTGATTAACTACTATATTCATTCATTAATTTTCCTTTGGCTTAGTCCCTTATTTATCAGGGGCCACCACAACGGAATGAACCGCCAACTTATCCAGCACATGTTTCATGCAGCGGATGCTGAAACACCCATACACTCACATTCACACTAATGTACTACAGCCAATTTAGCTTATTCAATTCACCTATAGCGCATGTCATTGGACTGTGGGGGAAACCAGAGCACCCGGAGGAAACCCACGCCAACAAGGTGAGAACATGCAATCTCCACACAGAAACACCAACTGGCCAAGCCGGGGCTCAAACCAGCTACCTCCATGCTATTAGGCAACGGTGCTAATCACTGAGCCACCATGCTGCCCTTGTTGCATTCAGTAGTCAAATATTTTGAACTTCTGGCATTGTTATTTCTGTGTTTAGCACAATGTTTGGCTGAAGTGCTTTAAAATGCCCAGCGTTATTCAAAAGTGTTAGGTTGCGCGTCTATCAAGTGTTTTTGTGCTGCAGAAACTCTTCGGTGGACACACAACCTTAATTTTTCTACTGAAACTGAAAGTCAGAACAGGCTTTATCAAGTGGCTGCTCATCTCTTTTTTTGTAAATAGCGGTATTCGCAAACTGCATTGTGACAGCCACAGTTTTATAACAACTTAAGTCTAATAGATACACCATTTAGATTCCCTGTGTGTGTGCATTGTAGATGTTTGCATGGCACTGACACGAAATCCGATTTGATTTATCTCAACAAAATCCATATGTACACTGGCTGATGCTATAGGGCTGTACAATATATAGAAACATTATTACATTATTAATAGTATTAATAATAATATTGTCATTACAATTACAATATTAATAGTATATACAATATCCTTTTTGCAGAATAAAATTAACTTTATTTTATCACACTAGTCTATGATATGGACATTGCTTATACTATTATTGAGATAAAAATATTTTTTCAAATGCATTTGACAACATTATAAATCAGAATTTCTGTTGTTTTCAGTCATTTGTGGTGTTTTAAAGTATAAATGTTTGCACATTTAAAAAACATTTTGCAAGTTAGTTATATCAAAAGAAAGATCGTTATCCCAACCCTCAACAACAATATTACATATTTACCCTAATCACCCATTAATTGAACTATGTGCCATTTATCACAGTAAGCACCATAGTTATCATTAGCATGTTAATTTATTTATATTAATAATTAATTTCTGCTGCAAAGTACCTTGGGGTCAAAAACTGCACCTGCTAAATTACATAAAACTCCCAATTAAATACAATTAAAAAAACTTTTAAGAGGAGATTCATTGACTTCATGTTAATTATGGCATCTGAAATTACAAATATGGCATTTGAATTTAGTTGAGTTATATGGCAGTGCTGAGCCTTATTATTACCAACAGCACACATTTCAATTAAGCATATTAATGCAGCAGCCAATCAGAGTATGCAACTGTTTAAATTCTTAAATTCTGTTATCATAAAAAATATAGTAGTGAAACGTATGACTGTTGTTTTTTGCATTATTAGTTCTTTATAAACATCATGAACCAATGTTTTGTTTGTAACATCAGCTTTTATTATTACAATATTATAATAGCAATAGTGATATAATCAACAATAATTAACTTTTACACTCCATTAACAAAATACAGTTTTGTAAATGTACTAAATTAATTAATTAATTCTTTTTTGACTGAGATTTAATTTGTATTTATTCTCAAAAGCCATGATTTAATTGTTTTACATATCCTACATTATATCCATTTTCTTACTATCCACTGTATTTATATGAAAGTTATAATACTGGTCTGTGGATCACCATTTGTAAATTCAATTTTTAGAAAAATCAATAGTGTCTGTCATTAAAACTTTTATCTAAACAAAAATGACACTTCAGTTTAGTTTATTTCTATTAAAAATATATTTGATTAGCCTTTAATAACATGATTATTTGATTAACATGTTTAGGTCAAGAAATGGGCTAAAGCTAAGCCAAATTGTGAACCTTTTATAAAAGAGATTAAACAATATGGTACTACACTGTGTAACATTGGAAACAGAAAAGCTAAAAAAAAATGTATGAAGCATTACGTAAATTTAAATTAAATATTTTTTTTATTATACATCTTATCTATTTATTTCTTTTTACCCCTGGAAACTGTTTATACTTTGAAAATATAGTTAATATAATTTCTCTCTTTTTTATTTTGTTTTATTTGTTCATAATTGTTGATACATGTATATGTTTGTACTAAGTTTGTTCATATTTACAATAAATTTTAAAAAATTATTTGATTAGCTTATTTGACAAACGTCAACAGAGATATTTTTAATAATTAAATTTCATTTTGTAAATGCCAGAGCAAGTATATTTCAGAACAGGATGAGTGATAAAGTCAAATTTGTGCTAAAAAATGATAATTAATGTAATGTATGAACCTGCAGATACATACACAGGTAATACAGGAGGAGACATCAATATGATGACCCAGAAGTTCCAATACATATGTGCAACAAAAACAAACAAACAAACCACATCCACTAATGCACCCCCTCCCATCCCCTTGACATCATGGGATGTTCATAACAGTTTTCAGTATAACTTACAGTTTACTGCTGTAACCTGCGTGGTATTAGCTGGAGCCTGACATTATCAGCCAAAACACTGACGTTCATCTCTTTATAATAGCGAAAAGCGGAGGAATACAAAACACAGAACTGAGAGGACCAACAAACATAACAGAATGTCCTCATCACCCCATGCGAATAAAAGGCTGCGGCCCCTTTAAGAAAGCAGCTAAGATGGTGTCTCTCCAGTGAGCTGCATTCGGCGCGCTTCCTTCCTGCCTTCACCGCTTTAAAACAGCACTGCAGACCCGCGACGGCTCTGACAGATGAGCCTCTCTCTCTCTCTCTCTGACTTTAACACAGTTTGCATAACTGTTTTTAAATGCACCAGAGTTAACGTGTCAGGCTCTCGGATAAGCACGGGCTCAGAGGCGCATGCACGGGAATCGCTCAGATGATATTATCGGCTCATTACGGTTAACGGCAGAGCAAACCGAAACCGGGTAACTGCTCACAGATGAGGAACTCCGGCGGAGTCCTGCAGAACAGAAAGCGGACAGCCACAGCCGGCCAAAGCTATGCTGCAAATGTGTCGATAGCGAACGAAAAACGGACTTACTTTTTTGTTCCGAGTCTCCGTGTGCATCTCGGTATCTAAGCGGCGGTGAAGGGGTGGAGTGGAGGGGGGGTCGGTCGGCTCGGGCGGGGTGAGATTTGAATAACAGTCAGTATTATCCGCCTCAGTATTAGAGAAGAAATGTGCACTCGTTGCCTCGGAGGTTCACAGAAATCATATCCCCGGCGTCGAGAAACAAGCCCTCTTTCCGTCGCCCCGCTCGTCTTTCGGTGTGTGTTTGTTGCCGTGTTTCAGGGTTGGGCTCGAGCTGAGAGTCTCTCCTCCGCCTCTCCCTGCTGCTGACCCCACCCTGCTTCCCCACCCCTTCACTGTGTCAATCACAGCCGCTGTGTGTGTGTGCGCGTGTGTGTCAGTGCGCCACCGCAATAATAGAACTTCAGAAACCTCATCATCATCACCTCGCCTAATGACAACGTCATGTTGCACCGGATGTTCGAAGTTGCTCGACTTTTGTGGTCTTTTTTTTTGCATGAGCTACAGAGGTGATGATGCCTTATATGAGCATAACTGTACTTATCTATAGTTTTGGAGATAGAATTAACCCCTAAAGTGAGCAAAAGCAGACAAAAAAACGTATTTTCCCTATTGTGCGTTTGTTCATATTGTAATTATTCAGCATTTATATTATTTTGTAGTCCACTCAAAAATGTAAAATTTGCAGCTTCTTTAAACTTATTTAAAATGTGCTGAAACAACAAAATTCTTGAGATTTTTTGTGGGACAACTTGATTATTTTATGTTCAATCTACTTAAATATGTTTAGTTGACTTAATTGATTTGTGTTGGGATAACCTAAATGAATTGTGTAGAGCCCTGCATTTTTTTACAGTACAGAACTTTTGACAGCATTACAGAAAACTATATTTATATAGTTTTTTTATATATATAAATTAGATTTCATAGGTACGTTTGGGTAAAATTGTATGCTTTTCTTGATAAAGGTAAGAAAATTTCTTCATAATTTCAGATAAAAATATTGCAATTGGTCAAAATATTTTTT
>CAIGQZ010032440.1:255247-274287 GCA_903798205.1 Danio tinwini | reverse complement strand
GCGCAAAAAAACATAAGCTTTTTTTTTTTTTTTTTTTTTTTTTTTTTTGATCAAGTGGTGTTATAGTTGTTTGAGTAAAAAAAAAACTGATGACATTTTTTCCCCTCTTAGTCCCTTTATTAATCTGGTCGCCACAGCAGATTAAACCGTCAACATATCTAGCTTATGTTTTTTGCGCAGTGGATGCCCTTCCAGCTGCAACCCATCACTGGGAAACACCCATACACTTCCACACACATACATACAGACAATTTAGCTCATACCCAATTCACCTATACCTCATGTCTTTGGAATGTGGGGGAAACCAGAGCACCCGGAGGAAACCTACGCCAACACGGGGAGAACATACAAACTCCATACAGAAATGCTAACTGACCCAGCCGAGGCTTGAACTAGCGACCTTCTTACTGTGAGGCAAGAGCGCTACCCACTGTGCCACTGTGCTGCCCACATTTACTCCCAAATAAAAGTTAAAATGTTGTAAGAGCATAATCCTATATTTAAATTTCAACAAATAAAACTTTTATTTTGAATAGTTTGAAGTATTTGAAATTTACTAAATGAAGCAATAATTAAAATGGACCCCAGCAAATCTAGTAATGAGAAACTGTGAAGTGGTCTCATTTTTATACCTAATGTTAATAATTAAATGGAAAACAGACAATATTAAACGAGTGCTTTATTAGATAAACTGTCGAAATCACATGGCAGCAACTCAATTCATTAAGGCACGTGGTCAAGACGATCTGCAGAAGTTCAAACTGAGCATCTGAAGAGGAAGGAAGATGAATAAAGTGACTTTAAGGGCATGGTTGTTAATGCAGGATAAGTATTTCAAAAACCGCTGATATATAAGATATATATTTCACATACAATTATGTCTTCAGTTTACAGAGAATAGTCAAGAAGAGTTTGGTAAGTGGCAGCAAAACTGTTCAGCTGATAGAAAGGCAATAACTCAAATAACCACTTGTTCAACTGTTTGCAGAAGAGCATTTGAACACACAACACATTAAACCATGAAGCAGATGAGCTACAACAGCAGAAGAAGAAGAGCACACCAGTGACACCCCTGTCAATGAATACAGCAAACCGAGACTACAATTTGCACAAATTCATTAAAATTAGAGAATGGGCCGGATTCACCAACAATATGCAAGGCACAACGTAGCTTTGCAATGTAAAGGGTTACTAAGTTACAATTTACGCAGTACTAAATATATTTGTCGCATCATGGCTTACTTACAAAGCTAACTTTCAGCAACCCTACCCTGAAGATTGGAAATGGTTGACTAAACCAATAAGTCTATTTTTTTTTTACTGTCATATTCAGATGGAGGGTCAGAATTTAGGGTAAACAATATGAAATCATCCTTCTGCCTTGTGTCAGTGGGTCAGACCTCTAATGTTTTTACAATGTGTGGGATTTTCTTGGCACCGGTTGAGCACATTTTAATTTCCTCAACCTGAGTATTGATGTTGAACATGTCCATCGCTTAATGACCACAGTGTTGCATAATGGAGGTGCCTTCAAAAATGAATGAAAATATATTTATATTAAAATTTGATCAAACATTATGTGAAATGAATATTAATTATTCGTTCATTTTCTTTTTGGCTTAGTCCCTTTATCAATCCAGGGTCGCCACAGCGGAATGAACCGCCAACATCCAGCGCATGTTTTACACAGCGAATGCCCTTCCAGCTGCAACCCATCTCTGGGAAACATCCATACACGCTCATTCACTACAGACAATTTAGCCTACCCAATTCACCTGTACCGCATGTCTCTGGACTGGGGAGGAAACCAGAGCACCCAGAGGAAACCCACGCAAATGCAGGGAGAACATGCAAACTCCACACAAAAATGCCTACTGACCCAGCCGAGCAACCTTTTTGCTGTGAGGCGAGAGCACTATACTGTCACCTCGTCGCCCGAAATAAATATTAATAATACATAAGTTATTTAAGTTTGAAGGTCCTTGCTTATCATGAAAAACACATGTCCTTGTATTTTTTTCATTTATAAATTTTATGAATGTATAGCCTACAATTAATAATGAAGATAAAATCTTGAATGAATCTGAGCTTCTTAGCAGAGGATTGTGATGTTCATTTGTTCTCATTTACATTTCCCATGATCCTTTCTTTCCACTGGAAGTCTTTGTGAAATGGGAAATATGAAGCTGTCAAGGGACAGATGCGTTTTTAGAGATGAACACACAAATGAAAATCAATTAGGCCTAATTAGCCTACTCACACCAAGTTTTGAAGGTTTATTTGTTAATTTATTAATTAAACTGTTTAGCACATTTTAATAGTTTAGTTTAGTTCAATACATTTGTTTGAAAGAATGAAAAATACTGTTAAGGTTATTACAAAGATACGCATTTGCAGAGAATTGCGAATAAGAGTCTTATGGTTAAAACTACATTTCCCAAGATCCTCTCCACCAGCTCTTTTTTCCTGTCGGAGCAGGAAATAGGGAGAAAGTGTAAACATGAAGCGGTAAGGCAAAGGACTAAACGGTATTTTTTGTTTTTAGTTTCGGTCTGAAGCCAGTTACTAAACTAATCAAAACAAAGCATTAACTTTCAATGAACTTTGATATGTGAAATCACATCACTAAGTTCTAGTCGATTACAAAATTACAGCCGTTAAGACTTATTGATGATGATAACACACATTGGTCGATAGGTTGAGTGGTAGTTAAACATATAACACGTTTTAATATCTTTATATCTTCTTTTTTTACCTGAGTGACTTAACGTCAAATTACTGGCTTGCCTTAACTGGAAACGTCTTGTGTTCTGAATTGTGTACACATTTTAATTTGTTGTACTGAAAGTATATTCTGTCCGGAAAGTATATTCTGTCCTATTTATTTAACGTTAACTGTTTATATTTAATGATTTGACACACACATTGGTCCAAAGTGGCTTAAAATTACAATAGGGAAAAAATAAGTAAATAATATATAATAATTCGTAATTGGTCTAATGAAGTATGTTTATTCATTTACACAAAAAAGATCAATTAGAAAGCGACATGGTGGCTCAGTGTTTAGCACTGTCGTCTCACAGCAAGAAGGTCGCTGGTTCGATATAGAGTTTGCATGTTATCCACGTGTTCGCGTGGGTTTCCTCCGGGTGCTCCAGTTTTCTCCACAGTCCAAAAACATTCGCTATAGGTGAATTGAATAAACTAAATTGTCCGTAGTGTATGTGTGTAAATGTGTATGGGTGTTTCCCAGTGCTGGGTTGCAGCTGGAAGGGCATCTGCTGTGTAAAACATATGCTGTATAAGTTGGCGGTTCATTCCGCAGTGGCAACCCCTGATAAATAAAGGGACTAAGCCGCAGGAAAGAGAATGAATGATCAATTAGAAAGTGATCGTAATAAGTAATTAAAATTCAAATTGAAGGATAAAAAGGATAAGCCATGCAGATTTATTTTGACATTCTCATTATATAATATTCTATGCAGTTTTTATTTAATATTTATGTTTGTTTTAATAAGGTTAATTTAGACCGTACACTATTATCAGCCAATTTTGAAAACTATGGTAACTGAATGTAAAATTAACATAGCTTTTCACCAGCCACAGCATACAAAATAGATTTTTTTATCTTGTTTTAAACTACAATCTTGAATTTGTTATATTTCAATAAATAAGCTTATTCAGCATTACTTCTGTTTTCAACTGCTCATACAGTATACTTCATGAATACTGGAATGTGATAATTGGAATAAGAGGAAAATTGTAATGCTAAACCATTAAAAGTGTTATTAAAATATATATAATTAATTTGTTTCCTAGACTCACTGATGTGCTGTGTTAATGCTAAAAAAAAGAATATTTAGAATTATGAACATAAAACGAGCATTTGGGCTGAGGAGTTTAAAGAACTCAAAAATGATTTTGTAATGATTTGTAGGGTTACCCGTCATGCCTGTGATGATGTGCCCATCCCTGAAGAACAGGAGACAGAAGGTCAGAGACAACTGCACAATCTGCTGCTGCAACAACTGGACACTGATGTCGACATAGACAGGTTAGTTCCTGATAAACAGGGCCAAACAAAATCTGCTGACTTTTTTTTTGCTATTACAGTGGAAAATTTTGTAAAAAGTCTGTCCCTTTTAATTAGACTTTACTTGCTAATTAGGTAGTTTTAACTTTAATTTTGAGTTTTAACATTTTTTAATCCATTCAGCCGATCTCCGGGTCTGGCGGGAGCACTTTTAGCTTAGCTTAGCATAAATCATTGATTCATTAGATTAGACCATTAACATCTCGCTCAAAAAATGAAAAACAAAAAGTTAATTTACCTATTTATAGCTTGACTATTCTGTTGTCTAATTGTTTAGTAAGTTCGACGGAAAATTAAAAGTTGCTATTTTTAAGGTTGATATGGCTAGAACGTATATTATCATTCTGGCGTAATAAACAAGGAACTTTTCTGCCATCCAATGAATGCAGCAGGCACAATGACATTATGATATTTTTAGGGAAATGCTAATGGTCTAAAGCAATTCAATGATTTATGCTAAGCTAAGCTAAACGTATAGCAGGCTCAATGATAATTAAAGGTGCAGTAGGTGATTGTCTTCACAAACATTTTTTTTGTTGTGCTGGTTAAATCTTTCTTTACATTCCAATAGTAATAATTAAAGTAAATGATCTAAATGTATTTATATGTATTTTTGTATTCTGGGTAAGGCATAAAACAAAAAAATGTTCATCCAATTGAAAATTGTCAGACCGACAAATAATTCAATTACGACAGGTATCTCAAACTGTCTGTCAACAAATTTAAATTTAAATTTCTGTGCAGCCTATTTAAGCAGACAGATACGTCACTACGTATTTGAGATTGTTTTTGAAAGGGCTTCTGCCAAAAATGCAGAATCAAAACTTTTCTGAAACCTGAATCAATATTGGAATTACTTTTGCACTCTGGAGGGAAATGACATTATGCAGTTCAAAACCACGATTAAAAGGATGACATGACACCATGGCTGAAGTATTACTTTTAGACAGGTATGTTTCAAAACTATTTTAGCCACGCAAAACTTATGTAGTTTGTGTTCTTGTTTATGAATGGGTTTATATGCACGAAAATGTTGTTCAGCCACTGAAAATGTCAGGCAAAAGAAGGCTATTTTCAAGTTCATGAAGTACCTTTTACAGCATCGATATAGTCAGTTAAATAACGCAATATTTAGTTGTTTGAGTGTAAAAGGAGATGAAAACAAGCGACATACGAGGATCAGTGAGCACAATTGAAAATGAAAAGTCACTTGTTGTCTTAGTAACGTAAAAGTGTAATGTAAAATATGACAGGATAATTTTGTTTTTAGCTCTCCTTTTTTCTGATCCGATTTTTATTTAGTTGAATAACAAAACATAAGTAAATAGTGCTCTTCTGGCTAACCAGCTTTACTGAGGTGAAGTTTCTGAAATTATATTATTGAGGCGAAAGTCCGAATGTGCGAATATAAAACCAACTTTCCCCAATGCCAGTTTTGGGGAAATATAATTCCTGCACCCGCTGGACTGTCGACAACTACGCTGGACAAAGTGCGTGTCTCCATAGAATTTTCTAACTGGTGAATGACATGATCTAGTGTTATATTTGTTTGGTGTGCGTTCATGAAGGTGGCGTGGGGAGGGATGTACAATTTCTAAGCTATTATGCTAACGCTAGCAATCTGGCAGATCACCTACTGCACCTTTAATATCATTGAGCCTGCTGCATCTATGTTACGGCAGAAAAGTTCTGTGTTCATCATTCCAGAATTAAAATATAAGTTCTAACCATATCGACCGTGAACCTAGCAACTTTTCATTTTCTGTCAGTCTTAGTAAACAATGAAACAACAGAAGAGTCAAGCTTTAAGTAGGAAAATTATCAACTTTTTTTTTTATAATTTTGAGCGAGATACTAATGATCTAATCCGATTCAATGATTTATGCTAAGCTAAGCTAAAACTTCAAAAATAAAAACTCAACAGCTCTAGGCGAGTTGTAAAATCAACCTTTTTGCAAAAAAAGTGGAGTGTACATTTGTAGGATAACATACATTTTAAATGACCACTTCAAAGACTTCAAAAAAAGGTAAAAGTTTGTAAAACAACTATCAAATATGGGAGAGGAAGCTCTTTAAAGCCACTTAAAACAACTCTGTTGCTCAAAACAGTTAGCACCTCTGCTTTTTTTATTTTTTTTTCCAAAGCCTGTGGTAAATAATCCATTGTTGTTCTTATATGGCACTGAGTGGTACACTATGGTATGGTACAGGTCAGTACGGGTCACCTTAATCAGGCTTGCGTTTCCACTGCCAAAAGGGTACCAATGGTGGGCGTGGTGTACGACAGAAAGTTTCAATCAACATCATTCTCGCTAGTGAAAATGTCTACAGTAAAGCTGTAGTTTGTTCATGTTTTAGGTTGCTAAAATAATCATTTGCTCCTTTGTTTTTTCACGCTTAAATTTTTCGCGCTTCACTTCATTCTTATTTCTGATAGAATCGGATGTCAGAAGCACTTCAATAATCACACGCTTGTTATTGTCATCAGCTCTAGAAGGTTATTATGTCAAACATAGAAGCGCGGCAAGCGATCGCAGAGCTCTCTGGAGAAAGTGAAACCGCTCACACTTTTAGACAGCCTCGTAAAATAAAAACAGGACATGGCAGATTTTGTTCTTCTTGGCTTTGTGCCTGTTCATCAAAACAACAAGAAGGTTTGTTTAAGCTCGGGTCAACCATGGCTCGTTATTATATGTATATATTATTACGGTGTAATGTCTCGGCTGTGTATTTAAAAATGGCACTTTCTTTGATTTTATTCTCCTGGCTAATGATGTTACTCTGTGTATCAATCACATTCAGCTGTGCATCTAGCTCTGCCTTTTGATACTCTTTTGATACTCTTGATCCTTTTGCAAAGGGTACCCAAAAAGTGGTACAGTACGGTTCGCTTTTTGGTACCTTTTGACAGTGGAAATGGCCATAAAGTGGATATTAAAGTCCTGCAAACACAACAATTGCCTGTTTTTCTGTTTATTATACAGTAGGTCATGGACATTAATATTCACTTGTTTATTTGTCATAGGTGTGTGGCCAAGAAGAAATGCTTTGCTCCAGCAGCGGTGTACAAGCCGTTTGGGGAACAGGCCGCTGGTGTAAAGAGTCTGTCTCAGTTTCAGGCCCTGCAAGATGGGGATCAGGAGCTGGCAGCTCTCAGAGAACTGGGCCTAACAGATGCTGAAATACAGCTGTGGAGATGCAGGGAGCAGCCTGAGAGCTCCCTCAAGGTCTGCTTTAGCCATTACACTTATCATGAAGTGTCCCAAACAGAGGGATTTTACATTTCCAGAAATCTAAGATGAGGAATGGTAGATATCGGTCACCCAGTTCAGAGAGTGTTTCAGACAGAGTTAGTTTAATATTATTGTATCGTTATTTTAGTATCATTATCATTTAGTATCAAACTATTGTAGTTTTTAGTAACAGAATTATAATTATCTCATGTATTCTTTTTAATCTTTCGTATTTTATTAATTTAGCTGCTTGTTATTATTATTATTTTTAAAATGTATAATTCTTTTATTAATCATTTACTTAAAAATATATGAAAGAAAAAAAAAATATATATTTTTTTTTCTTAGATTTTTTTTTTCTTTTTAAAATATTTTCCAAATGATGTTTAACAGAGCAAGGACATTTTCACAATATGTCTGATAATTTATTAAAAAATTTATTTATTATAATGTTCATTTGTTTCAGTGAATATCTATTTTTTAAGGAACTAAAACTGTGTTATAGCATTAGGGGCATTAACACAACACTGATGTCAAATTAATACATACAACTATTTTAACCTGTTATCATGTTAATTTTGGGTGACTGAAAATACTAACTTTTAAAAAAGAGAACAAAATAATGAAAACATTTAATAGGAAAGTTTAATTGTAATTAATTTTTAGTAACTGTGTTTTTTCAAATTTATTTATATATTTTAAATTTAATAGCAAAGAGCAATATTTCGTTGGCAGTTACATAAAATTGTAGATTTGTTTTTCAGCTAACATTTATGCATTTTTAAGTAAAATAGTATTATAATAGCATTAGGAGCCTTAACACAACCCTGTTGTCAAATTGAAACAGAAAAAATGTATGCATAATAACAGTTCATTTACACCACCACAACATTATGGATCGTGAAAATACAAACTTTAAAAAAAAGGTTTTAAAGGTTTAATTGTAAGCGTATGATATACAGTTAAATCAGAATTATTAAACCCCCTTTGAATTTTTATTTTGTTTATATTTCCCAAATTATGTTTAACAGAGCAAGGAAATTTTCACAGTATGTCTGATAATATTTTTTTTTTGGAGAAAGTCTTATTTGTTTTATTTTGGCTAGAATAAAAGCAGTTTTTAGTAAAAACAAAAATAAATAAAAAAAATTTTAGGTCAAGATTATTAGCCCCTTTTAAGCTATATTTTTTTCGATAGTCTACAGAACAAACTATCGTTATACAATAACTTGCCTAATTTCCCTAACCTGCCTAGTTAACCTAATTGACCTAGTTAAGCCTTTAAATGTCACTTTAACCTGTATAGAAGTGTCTTGAAAAATATCTAGTAAAATATTATTTACTGTCATTATGGCAAAGATAAATCAATTCAGTTATTAGAAATCAGTTATTAAAACCATTATGCTCAGAAATGTGTTGAAAAAAATATGTGTTGAAAAAAAATCTCCGTTAAACAGAAATTGTGGACAAAAAATAACCAGGAGGGCTAATAATTCAAGGGGGTTAATAATTCTGACTTCAACTGTATCTAGGTTCAACTTTATATTGAAGAGTAGGGCTGTAGCATTATTTTGAAATTGTATAAGTTTGAACATGCAGAATTTCTATCACCTTGGCGGCATACACACACAAAGTAGAGACAATTTGTTACACCTTTACTAGGTGATTTTTATTTATTTTTTGTCTTATGTCTGTTTTCAGGACATGTTACAGGACTTTGATAAAGATCTAATTATTATAATTATTATGATTATTATGAATTGTTTTCCTTTGGAAATATCTTTCAGATTCACACTGTAAAATGTCTGTGTGTATGAAAATTGTGATTAAAATTGAAATCGCAATATTGTTCAAGAAAATCATGGTGGGTTTTTTTTGCCCATATCATACAACCCTGGTGAAGAGCAATATTTTGTTGGCAATTGCATAATATGGTTGATTAAATTTTTTGTTTCATTTACCACTTCCACATTTTTAAATTAAATGCTGTTATTAGAGCATTTTTGCCCAACATTTCACTTTTTGAACTTGAAAGCTGCTAAAAATGCACTTGCCACTTTCTATGCACAATATTTAAATTTATTGTCATCATCATTATTGTTGTTATCTTTTACCTATCTTTTATGTTTTTTCATTATTTTATTGCTTATCCCTTCTTGCTACTATTATTGTTCTTTTAGACAAGTAAGACTTGCACTGAAAAGAAGGGCAAACTCAAATTTTGATGTATTTTGTACAATGAAAATAAATTTTTTAATTCTGACAAACACTGTGGTCAAATTTAAACAGAAACATGTTTTATGTATTTTGGCCATTTATTTACACAATCACAACATTTTGGAGGCCTGAAAATGCCAATACTATCTGCATGCAGCCTTTATGATGCAAGCTGAGATTGCATTTCTCAGCGATGCAATGTCTGACACAATGGAGCCAGTGACGTAACTGTGATGGGTATAGTTAGGGGTGGGGTTAGGTGAGCCCATTAAAAAGCATTGCATGCAGCTCAGATTGCATCTGCACCAGGTCTGCATTCAGACCACTCTCGAAAATGCAGACTTTTGAAAACTTTTTTAAAGTGAACGTTTTTTTGAAAAACTGTTCAATCATCATCTCTGAAGCCACAAACAAGTTCTTGACAACTAAATCAACAATGTTCAGACTACAGTAGCGCATGTGTTTGTAGGTTGTTTGCAGATCCATCTAAATGTGGAACATTTTGACAACATTGTCATTTATTTTGCTCAAAAGAAAATTCAGCTTTTAGTTTGTCATTGCTTAAACTCTTAGTTTTCTTTAACTTGAATAACTTGGACCCTCTTTCTTGTTTTTCTCAGGACAAAGGGGTTTGTGTGGCCCCTGAGGCAAGGAATGAGCGTCTGCAGGCCATCCAGGATAAAATGAAGGCTCATGCAGAGCTGCTGTCCCGACCCCAGCGCTTTTCAAGCAGTCGAGCACTGTCCCGCAGAGAGATGGAAATTGAGAAAGCTCTTTTCCAAGGCAGCGACCGCTCCAGCTTCCTCACTGCCCTTTACCATCAAGGTGAAACACACTATAGTAATGCCAAGCAGCTTTACTTGTACAGTGTTCTCTACTTATATTGACAAATATAAACAAAAAAAACTGTGTTCGTTAACCTTTTGATATTGGCTCAAAATATTAGCAGTAAAGTCTGTTCTCATTAGGGCTGCACAATACTGAAAAAATAGAGATTTGTATTGTTGTTGATTTCTTACGATAAACATTTCCCTATAAAAATGCTAATTTTATTAGTTTTTATATCATTTATTTAATGATATTAAAAAACAGGTAAAAGATATTCTTCAGCTCTAGATAATTCTAATTCAGACTTAAACAAATTGTGTCAAGGTCCAAACATTTAGTCTTTTTCTTTTACCCACTATGAATGAGTGAAAACATCAGCAGATATTCTGACTCTGATTGGCTGTTGTCATTTTCCCGCTCTAAGTATTTATTGCTGTTATGCAGCCAATAGCAGAACAGCAACTACTATGGAGGTTGGAATAAAGATAAAAATCCATGCATTAAAATAAATTTAATTTTTCACACATCTGCGATACATATATAAGGGTGTAAAAATTAATTGTTTCTTCGGTGCACCGCGATGCAGATGCGGACAATTCGGTATCGGTTTGGTAATAATCATAACCGGTTATTATGTACTGACGTCATTTATCACATATGCGCTATATGTCGCCATAGCTTACTATGGCGAGGGAGGCGAGCGCGAGTATTTAAAACGCTCCAACTACTTAAAAACGCAGAAACTTTGCACAATTTCACTGCGTGTGTGTTTGCTGGACAGTTGTTCACTGACATTTAACAGCAGAAGCCCCTTTTTCACGCCGATTGAGAAAATGAAAGTAAACTCTATTTCTCTCTCTCTCTCACTGTGGCCCATTTGACCTGCAGGGCATGACTTTTCCTCTCCTATTCTGGATATAGACAGGGGCGCGTGTCTGCAGAGTCTTCTCCACCGTGTCTATTATGGAACAGCTGTGATCGCCACTGCAGTTTATCAGTGTCACTCATCTGTGAAGAGCGCCAGCACCAATCGCTGCCCTTTCTGTTGAGCGCGTGACCAAGACAAGGCTCAGAGAGCGAGCGAGAAATTAATATTTGTTTATTTGCTATAAATGCTTGTGTATTTATATACAGTTTATATATCTTACTGTTTGTATTAAATGACAAAATTGTATTACAAAAAGTATATAAATATTCATTCATTCATTTTCTTTTCGGCTTAGTCCCTTTATTAATCTGGGCTCGCCACAGCGGAATGAACCAGCAACTTATCCAGCATCTGTTTCACGCAGCGGATGCCCTTCCAGCCGCAACCCATCTCTGTGAAACATCCATGCACACACTTTCACACTCATACACTACGGACAATTTAGCCTACCCAATTTACCTGTACCGCATGTCTTTGGACTGTGGGGGAAACCGGAGCACCCGGAGGAAACCCACGCGAACGCAGGGAGAACATGCAAACTCCACACAGAAACGCCAACTGACCCAGCCGAGGCTCGAACCAGCAACCTTCTTGCTGTGAGACGAAAGCACTACCTACTGCGCCACTGCGTCGCCTTAAATATAAATATATTTATACATTTTAATACAAGAATTGTTGTGCTGTGAAGAAAATATAAAACTGTATGGAAAGCATCGTCAATGCAGCGTGATGCACCGAGATATCGAATTGAACCAAATCTATGGCATGATAATCGTAATCGAACTGTGAGACCAGTGTAGGTTCACACCTCTAACATATATTGCATATACTATTATCATGATAACGATAATTTAGAGATTTGTGCAGCCCTAGTTTACATTGAGAACGAACAAACAAACAGCACAGTTTTCTGAAAAAACATTTCTGACAAATATAGGACTCGTTATTACAGAATTGTGGAAAGCAGCTAAGTAGGCCCTACAAGAGAGAAGTTATGGAAAGTCCCTTTTAGGGCAGAACTTTTGGTCTAAGCACCACCACTTTTATATATTTATGTAATACTTCCAGGAATTAGACTCTTATCAGTGTCATTAAATCTTTATTAATTTAATTACATTTAATTACGTATTATCATTCCGGTAATTACA
Organism: Danio tinwini; assembly: GCA_903798205.1. Lineage (NCBI taxonomy): Eukaryota > Metazoa > Chordata > Actinopteri > Cypriniformes > Danionidae > Danio > Danio tinwini. Next base: position 261,840 of record CAIGQZ010032440.1, on the reverse strand, counting down.
TTTTATGCAGATAAAATAAATTATATTTCTGGTAATTAGGTTGTAATCAAACTAATTCAGTTATATATTTTATGTATTTGTAAAAGTTTCCTATTGCTTAAGCTAACTGTGTGTGTATGCGTGCATCTGTGTATTTGTGGGTCATTTGGTTGACACCTGTTTGAGAAAGATAGATTCATATTAGGTATGGATTCATTTCAGGTCTATGTCAGGTTATAGCATTTTTACAATGTAGATTGTGTTAAAGCAGCTTAACATAGAAGTTCTAGTAGATTGAAACTGTGTCAGACCAGTTTTTAGAGTTGAAGTTCAGTTTACTTCAGTTCAGTGTGGTTTCGTTTTCACTGCTGAAAGTTTAAACACTGAAGAGCAAATCTGTCAATGCGCAGCTCCACAAGTTTCAAGCCAAGCAAGCCAGTGGATCACATACCTGATGGGGTTTGGTGGCTGTTTCCTATTAATTTATATATGTTGGTAGGTGATAAGGAAAACATAAGCAACAGTCCAGTGATCAGGTCACCGCGTCAGGCCAGGGTGCGCCCGTATAAAGCCTTTAAAACGCTCACGTGGTGGCAGAAGCGCACTCTAAACTCCCACGGGAGAAAACGGGACTAGTGAATAACATGAAGGTGAGCAGCCTAATTCATTACATGTTGTGGTTAACTAATTCTTTAAATACACCTCTCTTAAGCTCTAAAAGGAAAAAGCGCAAAGAAATTTGTCATTAAATCAATTTTAGCAGAGAGGCAACTGCCTGTCATTTTTACATTAGTTTTTCAGGTAGGGGTTTACATAACTAATAAAAATGTCTAGTTGGACTGCTAAAATTGACAAAATGCAGAACCCTTTTGAATGTTTGCTTTTATTTTGAAATCATTAAAGAGCACTTTTACAGTTGTGAAAAGAAACATCCCATTTTGTAGCAGCAGCCTCAAGTTAGGGCACTTTAAAAAATGCCTTTTAAGTTTAAAGATGATCAGCTTGTGAAGTCAAGTTTAGAGTGTTATAAATGAAATATAATTTACCATTATATTTATACATAAATATAATGTATATAGTGTGTGACTAAGTTTCCGCAGATCAACCTTTCACATGCGCTGCTGAATGAAAATCTTAAAAAAATATGTAATTTAGGCTATACTGCTATTTGCTCATGCAAAATTAAACACCAGAAAATATACTGTAGGCCTATTTTAACGACTAAAATACAGTTAGCATATCGATTTTAATTTTACTTGTATCTCATGGCCCTAAAAATGAAAATGTAACCTGAAAACTAGTTATTAAAATAGCTTAATAAATAAAGAAAATGATGGGTAGGCCTAACCTAATAGTTTATGGTGGCGTTTTTACAAATGCCAACTGGAGAATATCACGAAAAAAAAAACACTCATGATAGCCTAACATAAATCTTAATATTTACCGTAAAAATTATAATAAAAGTTATATAACCTGTTGAATTGCGTTTTATGGCAAAATTGAATACATTTTCACGGTAATAACTGTGAATTTCTTTTTTTAGGTGTCTTTTTTTAGGTATTTTTCTGGCTACACTAATGCCTTAAAATGTAAATAAGTTACACAATTAGCTACTATTATTTTAAATGACAATAGATTGTAACATTTCACTTTTTCCTAACACTGATAGGTGATTAGTTGGGTAATAGACAATATGTGAAGCATGATGACGGTTATGCGATTTCACTACATTTATTTACTGGTTATAGCATAGTCTAACTGTGTGTCAGCTTGCATGTGTGGGCATAGTTTTATGTCTTTTACCTAAAACTTTAAACATTTATATTATTTAAAATAAAACGGAAAGAAATAAGGAGAATAAAATATGATTTAAAGCACTCGTTTGGTGCTGAAGCCATGATCCGTCTGTTTATGTAAACGGTATTGTTGCATAACCTTCATTGATAAAACCAGTAAAAGTGAAACTGTACATATTATTATCACTTTAAAACATATACTACTGCCTTAAGTCAGTAACTTAGGCAGTAATGCAAAGTAACAATGAACAACTGAATAAATAGCCTAAATGAAAGTAACAAGAGGGACCAAAATCAGTCATCAGGTCTAGTGCCCCCCTATGGGATTAAAATGCCCTCTCATGACATCCTGGCGCCAGGCCTGTTTCATAGACAATGCTCCTGAAAACTGCACATGTTCTACATAAGTAAATGTTTAATTATCTCTTATCTTATGGTTATTTCACTTTATTTAAACAATGAATATATATGAATATAAAATAATACAAATATATGATTACCTGCTGGTTAAACTATTGTATGATAAAAATCGTCTCGCACATTCTTTAATCTAAACTGAAAATTTCCTTAAACTAAACTAAAGTTATATAATACATAAAACTTATTTATAAAACACTCAATATGAATTCTCAAACTACATATAAGTTTAAATAATATTAGTTTAAATTTAAGTTATAAATAACTGTACTAAAAGTAATTATTAGGAGTTTAGAAGTTTTTGGACTAGTTACAATTGTAAATTGTACTGTATATGGAATACTTAGTACAAGTATAGTCATGAATATAGCCAATACTGATGGTATGGCATTAAGTTGGCATACATACATAAATAAATTACAATTGTGGGTAAATTCCAAGGATTTTCCTTTTTTTAAAAAAAAAATAGGAGTGATGCAGAACAAATGTAAAATTTACACCAAACTGAATCAATTATTAATATAAAATATTACATGTGATATGGAAGATTTGATTCTGTTATAAATTTTTTAAGCCTCTAACAGTTTACAATTTTGTATTTTAGATATATTTTTTTTAAAAAGCGAACTGAAATATCAGAATAACAGCGTTAACATATAATTAATCTACCTTTATCCTAAACATTGCAGTAATGACTCAAGGCCTTCCAGAGTTTCCCTCCAAAAGTGAAAAGCACAAATTTTCTGTCAGTGCTTTACAGGTTATCTCTTCACAGAAAGTCTCTCAAAAGGCCTCGGTCATCCCCCCAAAAAATGATTTTCTTATATTTACAATGATGCTATTATTAGTGGAAGGAGTTTTATGTACGTTATTATACTGTTTGACTGTTTTCTGCCCACAGATGAAGATTCAAATGTCAGCCAGCAGAGGGCGACATCAGCCAAAACAATGGACCATTTCTACAAAGACTTTCTTGAAGAGCAGAACAAAACAATTGGTGATGTTTCAATGATTCAGCCAGAAACTGTAAATAATATCCAGTGCACATCATCAGACTCTAAAAGTGACCAATCACAAAGTCCAACGGTCTCTGAATCCGGTCTACCTGAATACCAACATAAGTGCCCAGAATCAGACACTGTTAACCAACCACAGCCTCAGGAGAAAAGCATTCAGCTTATGAAAATCACAGTTAGCCAGTCTGTTGGTAGGCTAAGCTCAGCATTTGTGCAAGGACAAGATGGACCCGTTGCGTTGAGTGGAAGGATAAAGGAAGTCTCAGATGAAGAGATCAAGAGCAATCGAGAGACAGAAGAGGCCATAAGGAACATTCCTCGATTTAAAAACTACCAAAGAGGAAAACCATCCAACGTAAGTGCATATGATAATAAAGTAATGTTAAAAGTAAATATATCAATCATAATATATCATATATTATATATACATAATATATTTGTCAACATAAATATATGTCAATTCATTCATTCATTCATTTTCTTTTTGGCTTTGTCCCTTTAATAATCTGGGGTCGCCACAGAGGAATGAACTGCCAACCTGTCCTGCATATGTTTTACGCAGCGGATGCCCTTTTAGCTGCAACCCATCACTGGGTAACATCCATACATACACTATGACCAATTTTAGGTTACCCAATTCACCTATACCCGCATGTCTTTGGATTTGTGGTGGAAACCGGAGCACCTGGAGGAAACCTACGCAAACACAGGGAGAACATACAAACCCCACACACATATACCAAGTGACCCAGCCGAGGCACGAACCAGCAACCTTCTGGCTGTGAGGTGATCATCATGACACCCCTGTATAAGTAAATGTAATAAATAGGTTTCAGTAACAATACAGTGAATTAGTAAGGTATCATGTTATTTGAGCATTTTGGCTTTGTTATGTCATGTACTAATATTGCAATAGCAAACAAACAATATAAACATATACTTTACAAATGCTCTATTTTTGCAATGATTTTTATCTGCAGAGACTTTTTTTTAAATGTGAGAATTTTTACCAGGAGTAAAAGAAGGTCGCTGGTTCGAGCCCCAGCGAGGTCAGTTCGCGTTTCTGTGTGGAGTTTGCATGTTTTCCCCATGTTCGTGGGTTTCCTCCGCGTGCTCCGGTTTCCCCCACAGTCCAAAGACATGTGCTACAGGTGAACTTAAAAAGCTAAATTGGCCGTAGTGTGTGTATGTGTGTGAGAATGTGAATGTCTATGAGTGTTTCCCAGTGCTGGGTTGCGGCGTAAAACATATGCTGGATAAGTTGGTGGTTCATTCCGCTGTGGCGACCCCTGATTAATAAAGGGACTAAGTCGAAGGAAAATGAATGAAAGAATGATTTTAACCAGAATGCTGCTTTAGATTTTTATTTTATGTATTATTTATTTCCGTTGATTTTATTTATTTTTTATTTTTGTAAACCTTTTTTTATTATAGACAAGTGATATTTATAAAATGTTTGTAAATTTTATAGTTTTTTTGTGCCATGACATAGGCAGAGTAGCCGATATGGCGGTAAACTCAAAACTCTCTCTCTCTATATACAGTTTAAGTCAGAATTATTAGCCCCCCCTGTTTATTTTTTTCCTCAATTTCTGTTTAACGAAGAGAAGATTTTCTCAACACATTTCTAATCATAATAGCTTTAATAACTCATTTCTAATAACTGAATTGTTTTATCTTTGCCATAATGACAGTAAATAACAGTTGACTATTTTTCAAGACACTTCTATACAGCTTAAAGTGACATTTAAAGGCTTAACTAGGTTAATTAGGTTAACTAGGCAGGTTAGGGTAATTAAGCAAGTTATTGTATAACGATGCTAATAATTTTGACCTTTAAAATGTTTAAAAAAAATTAAGCACTGCTTTTATTCTAGCCAAAATAAAACAAAGAAAGACGTTCTCCAGAAGAAAAAATATTATCAGACATACTGTGAAAACTTCCTTGCTCTGTTAAACATAATTTGGGAAATATTTAAAAAAGAAAAAAAAAAATCTAAGGGGGGCTAATAATTTTGACTTCGTCTGTACATATATATAATGTACTACATTCACTGCTCAAATGACCACCTTGATAAGATTTGTAAAATGTTCTTAAAAGAAGTTGTTTAATGTTTGTCTTGACTGCAAAAATAGTAACATTGTTACTGTTTAAAATAAGTGTAACTCGCATGATAATTCAGAACTCATTCTATAATGATGATTAAGTGCTTAAAGGGATAGTTCACCCTGAAATGAAAATGTCCTTTTAATCTACTCACCCACAGGCAGTCAATCTTGAGTTACTCCCCAAAAATGTAACTAGTTGCGAAACTTATTTACTTTTTATAGTAAGTAATGTTACATTACTTTAGCGTTTCTTTTTATTAAGAATGGCTGAGTGTTGATCGCTTTCAGAACTATTTTTTTTCTTTTTTTATATAGAGTTCTGCAATTAACAACTCACTGTAAAAACTATAGCTATATTTACTTTATAAAACACATAAAAATATATAATTTAGGATAATGTAATCTGAGAACTTCCTGAGCCCAGAGCTATACATGCTGTATATACAGATTATTGAAAGTTTACTTTAAAGCAATGTGTTTGCTACTTTTGTACTATTTGTACTAAAGTAAAATCACAGTCCATTGAGACAATCCCCTTTTCCTTTTCTGCAATGCATTCAAAATAATAAACACTTTCTGTAATCGTGGGTGTGACTTGTCTAATTTTATTTCAGCAATTTATTTAAAAGCTAATTAAACTAAAAAGTAACTCAAATATTATTACTTATTTAAGTAATGCGTTACTTTACTCGTTACTTAAAAAATTTATATAATTCTGTAACTCGCATTACTTGTAATGCTTTACCCCCAACACTGCCCACAGGTCATCCAAGATAGGTGCTTTTCTTTCTTTGGTAGAACATTAACAAAGATTTTTAGCTAGGTCTGTGTTCTTTAGTGATTCATATAATAGCAGTGAACGGTTACAGGTTTTTAAGATTAAGAATAAACACATACCAACAAATCCAAATCAATAGCCATTGCTCCTGGTGACACACTGAGGTCTTGTGAAGCAAAACGACCATTCTGTCCAAGAAATTGAACATTATTTACAATATCATTAGGGTTAATTCACAGCCTCTTTAAACAGATCTTGGCACATGTGTGACTGTAATTAGTCTGATTGTAGTCCTGTCGCTTTAATGGCGAATGCACGAGGGCTCACCACCAATATCAGTTACCAATATCTATTACTAAATCGCATCACCTGATCACTCCAAGCTTGTATCTTTGCTTATTCATTATTAAATCAACCCCTCCCCCAATTATCGCAATACAGTTTTCTGTCTTGTGTGTGTGTGTGTGTGTGTGTGTGTGTGTGTGTGTGTGTGTGTGT
>CAIGQZ010032440.1:218365-255237 GCA_903798205.1 Danio tinwini | reverse complement strand
TGTGTGTGTGTGTGTGTGTGTGTGTGTGTGTGTGTGTGTGTGTGTGTAGGTCCTGTGTGTGAAGAACATCAGTCCACGGGCATCACTGGCACAGCTGGTTTCTCTGTTTTCACGCTTTCAGAAGGACGAATCGCAGCCCATCCTGTACCGCCTGCTGACCGGACGCCTCAAGGGTCAAGCTTTTATTACACTCGCAGGTAAGAGTATAACTTTATATAATTGCAAGTACTGTATGATTCCACATTACTATGGAGCTAATAATATGCCAAAACAATCTGAATTTGAATTGTGTTAATTTGAATTGTAATTTAATATTTACAATTTTATATTAAATTTAATAAATCAGATTTTTTATATGCCGTTAAAATCGTTTTGAATTAGCATTTTTTTATTTGAATTTGATCTTCTTAATTTGAATTTCATAACTTGAATATTGAGCATCTGAAATTCAGATATCCAGTTTGTAAAAAACTGTTTCAAATTTTTAAGATGGAGAAATTCAGAACATCAAATTCAATATCCTAAAATTCAAACCCAGAAATTTAGGTCATGAAATTCAGATTTAGGAGAAAGTAGGTCAGTAGAAAAGATCTGAATGAATAATTCAGTGACAAAGATAGAGATTTGGCGCCACCCATTGGACATTTTGGGTTCAAAATAATGTAATATTTTTAAATATATGGAAAAATCTGATCATTTAAATAAATATAAATGTAAGGTTAAATATGACATCTTAGATGTGAATAGATTCATTTTAATCGGCTCATTTATAAATAAATTAAGTGACTCACTATGAATGACATGCTCCGAGATTTTTTGTTAACCTGATTTGTTAGTTCTTAAAACTTTGTTTCAAATGGTAACAAAATAAGAGGTGTTAAAAAGTTTATATTGTTGTGAATAGAGTACAGGGAAAGCCTGTTTTCCAGAGTTTTCAACATAATGTTTGTTTTATATGACCTAAAACCAGCCTTCCCCATACTTAAAGCTAAAATAAATACAAGTTTAATTTTACATTAGGCTATATGTACGTAAAAACATTTATTTTACCTATTTCCAAACCCTTGTAATTCGCACCTTGTAATTTGTCCATAATCATGAATCAAGCAGAGGTGAGTGATTCTAAGTTTGACTTTTCGGTGATCGCCTATTCTTCCCTGTTGGCCACCCCTGACCTACTTTCTGCTGAATCTGAATTTCATGATTAAAACTTCTGGTTTTGAATTTTAGAATATTGAATTTTATGTTCGGAATTTCTTAATCTTGGAAATTTTAAACTATTTTTACAAACTAGATATCTGCAATCTATGAATTCAAAACAAAAAATCTGAAGTTTGAAAATACGTCTTTAAAAAATTCAGCCTTGAAAAATTCAGTTGTCCTAAATTTCTGATGTTCAAAACAAGTTATCAATTTCAAATTAAGAAATTCAAATTAAGAAATTCAAATTCAAAACTATTTTAACAGCATATAAAAAAATGTGATTTATTAAATTACAAATAACCACAATTCAAATTCAGATTGTTTTGGCTTATTATTAGCTTCATACATAAGAAATCATTTTTAAAATGCAGAATTTGTCACATAAGTATAACACTGCTGATAGATCATCTTAAATAACATCTGCCTTTTGTGTTTCACAGATGCTGAAATCGCCCAAGCTGCTCTAGACTTGTTAATTGGCTACAAGCTACTAGAAAAGCCTCTGGTTATTGAGTTTGAGAGAGCGAGATGTAAAGAGACTGATTCACAGACTGATGAAACCTCAGTAGATCCGAACACCCCTTCAGTGCAAAACGACAAACACACATAATTTAACACTATTTAAAGGAACATGTTAATTTACTCACCCTTAGGCCATCCAAAGTGTATATGACTTTCTTCTGTCAGCTCAACACTCTTAAATGCTGTATATTGGTGTTGGAAAGTGTTTTTATTTTGCAGCTTTCATAAGCACATATATCCATCTTGGTCAGCTAATGTCTAATGAATGAATGCGTTTTTCAAACAAAATATTTCAAATTGTTTAACTGTAAACTCTAATCATTGCTTTGCGGTGGCACCAAATGAACATTATGTGCAACTGATATATACAACGTATGACAGATGACGTAAGATGCATTCGAATTTGAAATAAAGGTAAAGTCTAGAAGGGAGACATCTGCGGCCGGAACTTAACAATGCTTATTTATGTTATTACAACAGTACAATTCCCATCCACAATAATTGCTTTTTTTTTACATTACTGGGGGTTGGGGTTGAGATATGCATTGATAAAATACATTTTAAAGGGTCATTTAATAAATACTATGAGTAATACTCTGTATAATTACTGCTTTATATTATTGTGAGGTTTGGGTTTAGGTAGACGTTAATAAAATACAAATAAATGGTTATTTAAAAAATGTTTTAAATAATTCTTGTTAATTTCTGGCAACAGCTGTTGCCCTTATACAGTGCTCAGCATATATGAGTACACCCCCCACAAATCTCTCATTTAAATTAACAGGGCTTAAAGTAATCTAGCATTGTGCCGGATCTCCGGCGTGCGGCCATGAGAGAAAAAATATATTTTAGAGCCTGCGCATGCGGTTTAATTTTGGATGCTCAAAATTAACTGTTAACCGAAAGGGTGCATTTGTAACTGATTAAGGGTGTCTGTTAAACGATTAAAATATATTATTTTATATATTTTAAAGTTTGGCTGCATAAGGGGCTGATCACAGCGAACGTGCTTTTTGTGTTGAGAGGGGCATCTGTTGAATGGTTTACTAACGGCCGCGAGTGTTATCTGCTTATGCGCCCTGGGTGCCTCACGTTTTGCCGTTGCCTGCTGTGTGCTAGAGCGAAAAAAGCTTGTTATGTCAGTCTCGTCTTTTTCAATCTTCAATCAAATGAAAGCACTGCAGTGTTTCTGTTGAGGTGACAGCAGGGTTTGTGTTGTCAAGGTGACTACGGCAAACTTTTAAAGATGGAGGACAGACTTGTAGTCGTTGTTTCAAGTTATTCAGAGCTGTATTACTTTACCGATCTTGAATATCACAATATTATTGAAAATTACAATTATAACAACATCGACAGCAACACAACACAATACGGGTCAGCTGATTCAGTCATGTCCTAGTGACATACAAAAGAGCACCGCGCTTCTTTTTTCCTTGTCAACATAAAAGGCAGTGCGGTAAAGGTGTGCTCTTTGTGATCGGCCCCTAAATGCGCAACAAATATTTGTTAACTCGCGGGACAGTAACACGTGCAAACACACGTGTCTACAGATGTATTTTGCCAAAGAAGCAAAATGATGGCCTCTGTGCTGCATGGAGCCGCGTCATAAACTTAAACAGGCTATTGATGATTTGGTATAAAACCAACAAACCAACCTTTTTTCCATTTGGAAAATTACAGTTATTAATAGTTCTTATATAATATCAGTTTTTTAAATAGCCTACATAATCTACCAATCAAACAAATCCAAAGGTTTTCTTGTTTTTTGTATAATGATAACTCTGCACCAAACGGATGCTTTCATTATACAGCTTATAAAACATGTATGCAAATTAATGCAGTATCATATGTAAACAACAAAATTGTTATACAAAAAGTCAACATATGAGCCTTGAGGTTCATTGTCATGTTCTTTCATCACACGCAGCATGCGCACACATGAACCGCGAGTGACACGAGTAAGACGGAGGAAATAAGTCATAATCATAAGACATAATCTTTAATCTAATGACTTTTTTTTAATGTTGACAGAGGTTTTGTGAAATAATAATAACAGCGGAGCATTAATTAAATGCATATTTCCTGTGGAGCGATCGATTTAAGTAAGCCTGATATTTTTATTTAATGGAAGAAAAAAACATAATTGGACAAACAGCAGACCCTCAGCCTCCTCCATTGTACCAGCTTCATCTTCTAGTCCAAATGTCTTAAAAAGAAAGAGTTTGCAGGACTTACAACCCAGAAAAAAATTATTATAAAATAAGTGATAATGGCCTTGATTTCACTTCTAATCTTCAGTTTAGCAGTTCAGTTTTTTAGCACTTTGAGCACTTGTTATTGTTTAGAAGAAAACACTTTATTTGACATAGTACTTTTAAATAAATGGTGCAAAGCATAATTATTCAAGAGGGTCTATCTCAGTTTACCATTTTTTAAGCACTTTAAGCTCTTGTTACTTTATTTTTGTTAATATCATCAATATTTGAAGTAAGCACCCCACCCCCCTTACAATATTATATTTGTGCAAATACATTAGATTAGTCAGTACTGAAGCCAAATCTGGAGCTAATCTAACAAAATAACCCACAATAATGGTTCAAAAATTAGTACACATAAATTTATGTCAGGGAAAAAATTTAATACAATTTTCAAAAATAGCAAAAATCAAGAGAAACAAAAAATATGAAAATATTAGTAGAAATGTTTGTAATTTATTTTTATTTTTTTTGCATGAAATTAAATCTATTGTCTTTCCATTTCTAAATATATTCTGTGACTAAAATATAATTTTTAGAAATATATCTGTTTAATTAATCTGTTTTGTTCAAATGCACCAGAATATATTACTCACTGAGAAATGGATAAAAATAATCATTTTCAAAATGGGGTCTACTCAATTATGCTGAGCACTGTAGCAACAACCCGTACATGTGTCTACCTGTCTTACGTCATGCCATATGCGTGTATTCTGCCGCCACCTGAAGCCAATCAATGATTGGAGTTTAATAATTTAAGAATTGTAACAATTTTGTTACAAAAACACATTGAGTTGGTGCCAGTGGTTAAGTGCACTGACACAGCACTGGTGCGAAGTCCTTTGTCAATCATTCCCTTATCTCTGCTCCCCACACATTTTTGTCTCAACTCTCCTCTATACTATCCAATAAAAAGGTTAAAAAACCATAAAACTACTATTTGAATAAAACCACAACACATTGAATCCCTTCATAAGGCATGCATTAACAGTATTGAGTCTATTCAATTTACTTGTTTAAATTTGTGTAAATTTTTATATTTAGTAGTTTTTTTTATTAATTTCAGTAATATTATTGACTAATACGAAAATGTTCATACGATTTATTTAAAATACAGTTTGTAATATGTTCTGCTTTTTAGTAGATATATTATACGAGAGACTTGCTTTGTTTACCAAATAAGTGGATCTAATTGAGTTTGCATTGCAAACATTCCATAAAATTTTAAAAGGTATTATCTGCAATTTGCAAATCTTTTCTTTTTTTCTTCTTCTTTTTTTTTTTTTTTACAAAATTCTCAGCAGAAATAGCAAAAAATGTCTGCAGATTCTGTCTGGCTCTAGCTATGGGTTAGTATTACAACAGATTTTTGCACTTTCGAAAGCTTCAAAATAAAAGCCACTGCCCAACAGCATTATACAGCATGAAAGATCCAGGATAAATGTAAAACTACTCCGACTGTGTTCATCTGACAGATAAAAAGTCATATGCACCAAGGATGGCTTGAGGATAAGTAAATTATGGGTCACTTTTATTTTTCTGGCTGAACTATTCCTTTAAAATAGGCATTTACTTTCTTGTTTGTGTGTGTGAATAATAATTGTGTAACTGTTCCAACACAAATAGCTGAAAATATACTTGTAGTACTTCAGCTGACCAGCAGACGTCACTGCTTTTCCAAAATATTTGATTGGTTTTGCTGCTCGGTGAGGGAACCTTACAAAAATGCCAGACTCGCCAAAACAACCGATTACATTTCAGTGCCGTGTTTGCTAAGCTATCTTTCCCACGCAGTTACATATTAAAATCAAGTCAAATCAATGCAGTGGTGTTTCAGTTGGAGTATTTCACTGTAAATGATGTTTAAATAAGGTCAACTCAACGAATTACAGATTGTTAGTGTTAAGGACGTGTTTCATTTATAGAGGAAAAAATAATGTATTTTATTAAATAAAAAATAACAAATGTAATTGGTAAAAGGAGTAGTTGTTAATCTCACAATTCTGACTGCAATTATGAATTAATATCCCAAGTTCTCTAAAAGTTCAGATTTAAAGTCAAAATGGTGAAATACAAAAGTTGAGTTCTGAATTTAAATCTTGCAGTTCTGACTTTTTATTTCAGAATTAATTAGCAAGAAATTAGCAACAGATTTAGTCTGTTACAAGATATAAATTCATAATTGCTTTATTACATTTTTCATTCAGTGGATAAACCATATTAGCATTACAACTTTTTTATTTGCAATGATTCTTTTTTAAATTTATTTTTCATAGTTTTGACAAATCAGAAATGCAAGATTACACATAATTGACACAATTCAAGAATTAGACACAACACAAGTTACTGAAGTGAAAATAGATGTATTTTTTATGTACATGATATATATTTCTACTTGTACATGGAATTTCAAGTCTTGATGTTGAATTAGAACTGATTTGTCTCTAAAATGCCAGACTACCAAAAATTTAGGCTTCCAAAATTTTAAAGGCAACTATGTTATCATTTGTAAAGACCTACTTTATATTATAAAATATTAATAATAATGTAATTGTGTAAAATATGTAGTAAAATCTATATAAAAACATCTTTCTATTGACTATAGTACTGCATTACAGATCAATTTCATTATTATATTTATTATTATTTACAGAATGACAAAAACAGATGAGATATGTGTCAAGATCAAAGCCAGATACTAGTAAACAACACAATTTTTTATTTACAAGGTTAATATGATCTTTAAGTGCTCAACCGAGTGCATATAGGTGCTTAGAAACAGCGAAAAGTGAAGACTGCTATTATAAACATATAAAAACAATGTATTTAAATGTCATAAAAACCATCCATTTGAATTTAACATATGTTCTTAAAGGGATAGTTCACTCTTGCCGGTAATTTACTCACCTTTAGGACAATATAGTGGGTGACGTTTTTCTTCAGCAGCACATTAAATAAAATTTTTAGCCAAAACTGTGGTGTAAATAACGTTCAGTTTGCTGCACAGACCAATGATTTCACTTCACGAGACAATAGTATATCAAATATTAACAGGTTGCACAGGTTACCTATTTATTTAGTACCTTAGGTATTAATTTTTTTTTGCCTATAAATATATTTTTTACTCTAAAAGTGCAACTCGACTTGCAATTTACGAATCACCAAGAACCATGCTTTTCTAAGAATAGTATTTCTTTCAAAATCAACAAAAACTACACCTAAAGGTAAGGTAAATTAGCTGCAAAATTTCATTTTTGGGTCAACTATCCCTTTAAGAAGGCTAAGTGACACGGTTCTCATTATACGACAACTAAAATATTAACTTGCATGTTTACATTCGACTTTCAATCCATACAATCAATAAAATCATCTTGTTATTTTGTTTTCATTTTTCAAACTCTTAAAAAAAAGAACAACCATGCAAAAAAGAAGCCAAACGCACCTCATATATCTTCACACACACACACACTTTCTCATGCTCTACCAGTGTGTCCATTCTCTGAGCCTTTCAGCAATCCAAGTATTAATCACTTTTTGTAAAACCCAACTGCACAGGCCGGCACAAATCTTCAAACATAGCCAGTGACATCATAGCCAGCCGCAGTGTTTTGCCGAGCTGTTTTCCTTGAATCTTGGGCTTGAATGGAGTGGGTACCGGAGCTCGTATGACTATTAAGAGTCTGCGTCTTATTGGTAATGTTGGGGTTGGTGGTTGAATGTAGAGCGGCTGGCTGGTAGGTCATTGAATGGGATGGCCCACGCAATGCGTTCCGCTCTGGATAGGGATAATGGCGTCTGGATCCCCTGTTTCCGTCTATGTCGTCGCAACAGGATGCACTCAATAGTCCGCCACCAAGCATGGACAAAAGCGAAGAAGCTAAACCTACATACAGACAATCGCCAATCTCAAATTTAAGACTGGCTGGCATGTTGGGCATGTAGAAGGTCTGCACTACTTCGTGGGTCTTCCAGGCGACGGGAATCAACGATAAAAGCCCGGCCAGGAGGAACATGGAGCCACCAACTCCAGCTACCTTGGTCTTGACTGAAGATCCATCCATGCAGACGGTGCACTGCATGCCAACAGTGGAAACCGCGCAGGCCATGACAGAGAAGATGGAGGACATGACCATCATGGCCCGGGCCGCTTGCAAGTCGACGGTTAGTCCCAGGAGGGTGTTGTAGGTCTCGCACTGAAAGGCACCAGTGCTCTGGTAAACGCACTCCATCCACAGACCCTTCATGCTGACAACTGCGGTCACAATATTAGGGCCAATGTGTGCAGATGTTGCCCAGTATGGGAGAAGAGTGGCTACCAGGGTTCCAAGCATGCCGATGAGGCCAAAAAAGAAACCCATCAACTCCAGTGCTAGAATCGCCATGTTGTGTGCTGGAGGAAATGCTTGATGAAGTTTTGCTGGATTGCTGTAGGGGAAAACAACACAATTTAGTCTGAGCTAAAGCACCTGTGTTGTGGTGATTTAGTATTTTGGTCATCATTTACACAAATCTCGCTTGTATCAAACCTTTATGAGTGTCTTTTTTCTGTTAAACAAAAGAAGATATTTTGAAAAATGCTGAAAACCGGTAGACGTTGACTTGCCTAGTAATTGTTTTTCCTGCTATGGAAGTCAGTGGTTACATGTTTTTAGCTTTTTTTAAAGCATCTCCTTTTGTGTTTAACAGAAACTCAAAAACATTGGGAACCACTTTAGGGTGAGTAAATATTTTGTAAATTAAATTTTTTAGGTGAACTATCCATTAAATGATTGTAAATGAGCAAGAGACAGTTCACCTAAACATTTAAATTTACACTTAAACTATTTAATCACCTTCAAGTGTTTTATGAGATTCATTTTTCTGTTGAGCACAGAAGATGATGTTTGGAAAAAAACAAAGAAGATCCATACTGACTCCAAAGGCAGCTGCTGATAAGATCAGGGCCTGGTGCGTGGATTTTGGGGGGTTTTACGATGTGGTCACATGTTGACTGGTCAGTTTGAATGTCTCAGTATTTGGGCTTTAGTCACATGGTCAAGAAAATGACAAAAAAGCCATAAGTCTGAGCAATAAGCCTGTCTCATTTGGACCTTGTGCACGTCTCCGTTTCATTGATGTTGTTACTACTGCCTGCTCTGAGGACAACATTATCAGTGAGAGACTTCACCCCAAATCCGCTTCTCTTATGAACTTTACCGTGGGTAAACTTGACGATTTCCTTGAGAGCTGATCTATAGCGCTACCTTTCCCTTCCCTCGATTATCTGGTGAGATATCCATGAGAGACTGCTATACGACGTTGGTTCACGGATGAACCTTTACCGCTGTTTGGCATGTTGTCTTCTGGTGTGAGCATCCTTGCCCTACAATATATCTGGGGAGATCAATACCAGTTGTGACTCTTTAAATAAATCATCATGTTTTCACTTGCATTTGGGTCTCCTGTGTATATCTTTGTGACACTCTGGCTCTACTGCAGAAGAAGCTACACCCATTATAGCAATAGTGAGCCATTTCTTTGGCTCTGACATGTACAGTTAAAGTCAGAATTATTAGCCCCCGTTTATTTATTTTTTTTCCAATTTCTGTTTAACGGAGAGAATATTTTTTTAACACATTTCTAAACATAATAGTTTTAATAACTTGTTTCTAATAACTGATTTCTTTTATTTTTGCCATTATGACAGTAAATAACATTTTACTAGATATTTTTAAAGATACTTCTATACAGCTTAAAGTGACATTTAAAGGCTTAACTAGGTTAATTAGGGTAACTTAGGCAGGTTAGGGTAATTAGACAAGTTATTGTATAACGGTGGTTTGTTCATTAGACTATCAAACAATTGCTTAAAGGGGCTAATAATTTTGACCTTTAAATGGCTTTTAGAAAAATTTACAACTGCTTTTATTCTTGCCAAAATAAAACAAATAAGACTTTCTCCAGAAGAAAAATATTATCAGATAACTGTGAAAATTTCCTTGCTCTGTTAAACATCATTTGGGAAATATTTAAAAAAGAAAACAAAATTCAAAAGGGGGCTAATAATTCTGACTTCAACTGTATGTGGGAACGGTGGGTGGGGAGAACTAGCTCATTTGCATTAAAGGAGGACAACAAAAACAGCTACAAAGTCAAAACAGCTCAAATTTCTAATATACACAAAGCTATAATAAATAATTTGATGGGTATTTTGAGCTGAAACTTTACAGACACATTCTGGAGACACCAAAAACTTAAATTAAATCTTGAAAATGGGGTAAAATAGGTGGCCTGTAAAAATATATTTTTTTGTGTTAAGAAAAGATAAACTTTTTAAGCCAACTTTTGGTAGAAATTATCACCTCAGGTACATATTATGTGCTTTATTCAGTGTTAAATGCTACCAGTGTGACTTTGAACACCATTTTATATGACATTTATTGCTTTACTACTGAAAGTTGCAGCAGATAGATATTTAAAATTAAGTATCTTGCAAACAATGCAAAAATGAAAGTCAGTGACTTTGGAAATGAACATCTTGTCACTTAATGTTAAGTAGGTGTTAATTAGATTATGAGCTACCATTTCTTTGGCAGTGCAGTGGTGTATATTTAAATAAATGGCTGGTATTTAAATGTTTCTTTTGTGTTGTGTCAGATTTGGTGCAGACAGCCAAAATGCTTGCGCTGGAATCATGTCGCATTGCGAGTAGTTAGAATATGGTGTGGCACTGATAAACGGCGCTGCTTGTAAAACAGTCGGGCACATCCGTCAAGTGCATTGCACAGAAAAACAATGCTAAAGTAGTGCATTGGAATGGAAAAACATGTTCTGTGGGAATGGCCACTTAAAGGTGACAAAATGGTAACAGAATGTTCATTTATTTAATTTAAATGTACATATTTTTTCCCTTTAGATATGTATTTTTTAAAACTGTACTTGCATTATTAATAATTAAAGTTATAAGAAATTTTAATTTAATTTAGTTTGTTCATACTTTTCAGGTCTCTGGGTTCATTTGGTCTGGACCAAAACAGAAAATGATACAACTAGTCCTGCTTTACTTAGTCATTTTAAAGACCAAACCTACAAATAAAATAAAATAACTGCTGTAATGAAATATATTTTGCGACAGAATTTACCCAAACATTTTTTTGTGCTGGGTTAAACATAATTTATGGTGCTTTTTTGATGTTGTACAGAACTTAAAAATGTACAGAATTAGTCAAAACACACAAAAAAGATTAGCATTTTCGACACGTGCACTAAACTGTAAATACGAGGATAAAAAAACAGGTATGTTTTGTCACATCTTGTATCCTCACATCTTATCTGTGATTTGTTTCTTTAGCCTGCGATGCATTCATATTTCATTTAAACAGCACAAAAATTTATTCAAACGTTAGTTCAGAGCCCTTTTTTCTAATTTCGGTCTGCTTAGGGCAGTGGTGTTCACACTTTTTCAAATGATCTGCGCTAACAAAGCAATCGCAATTTCATGGCACTTCAGTACACTTTATTGTAATGAATAAAAACGTTTCATTTTAAAGTACATTGTTTTAATAGTATTTTTAATACACTTTTATACTGACATGAGTCAGAAATGATCATACTTGCATTTTAATTAAAGATAATAATCATCATAATCAAGTAATTGTGATTAATTAATATCCAAACATCAGTACTCACCAATTGTATCCTTTATATCTGTTGATGAACACTTTCCTGTAGTTTGTGATTCATGAGTGTTTTACATTTTTTACACCTTGAATTGCATTTTGGGACATTGACATCTACTCTACATCTTGACATCTACTTTTATATCATCTGGGTTGTCCCAAAAAACTGGGTAATAAGCTGTCTGAACTTTTTTAATATTGTATGGATTTATTTTTTTGAAAGTTTTCTTATACAATGTGTATTGTATAATAAAGCTTTGTATAATAATAACAACATATTTTTTACATACAAATAATGAATAATAACTACTAAAAAGTCAATAAAGCTCACTTAGTAAAATTTTTGTTGAATTTTACAACATCAGAAGTTGCTAAAGAGGTTTCCACAATGTAGCTTTTGAAAATAAATCAGAAAATGCTGGATTAACGATATTTCTCACAGTGTAAGTGAATTCTTTTAAAGTAAGTTATTTCTGAAATAAGAACTCTTTTCAAAGTATATTAAAATGTTAATCTGTATCACTTTCTTCTAATCTGCTTGCTGCCCGTTTTACGTGCTGTAGTAATAACAGTAAATTATTAAAAAATCACATACTGTAAAAAATACTGTCCGTAGCTCATTTGAGTTTTTATTATATTTTTTGTTTATTTACCCTTTCGAATTGAATCATTGACCTCTGCTCGATGTTAAAAAATGCTCTCTTGATCTTAAACATCTGCCTGATGATTCAATATTGAACTCTACATGTTACTATAGCATTATTTCTATGCATTTCCAACTACTAAAATGTCAATATAACCCCTAGTCATTCTTTCCTAAATCAAAACTTGTCAAAGAAGCTCCCATAAAGCAATTTCTAAGCATAAATAAATGTAAAACACCTGCAAATCAATAAAATAACTAAATCATGACAGGTAGTGTGCAACAAATTCAATATTGTGCATATTTGTACTTAATACTCAGTACTTATAATCACACAAATTAAAAATACACCATTTACAGTTATAATAACTATTGAAATAATAATACTTACCTATGTTCAGCAGTAAGGTGTTGCCAGCAGCTCTAAATTCACTCATATGTGCCTGTGTTTTCCCACAGTTCTTCTGTTTGTGATCCTGCCATCTCTGTTGATCTGTAGATATGAGGGTCTGCCCCGTCCATGAACACACAAGCACCTCTGGAAAGGAAAAGTTAAAGATTTACTCGCTCCTCACCCCGAATCCGACCCTTTCTGTGTTCGTCCCAAAAAAACAAGGCCACTGTGGTAAAGGACAGCATCAATCACAGTGGCTCAGTGTTATTTGTTTCAGCAGTGTGAGACAGATTAATGTCATATTAGACTGTTTATGATGCATCATTATTTATAAACTATTGAATGTATTTATTATTATGTTGTGTGCACTAAGCATTACCAAAAGAGTGCCCAAAAACTGAACAATAATCTACAAACAAGATTGAACCAACAGACTATACCTACAGGAAATTACATTACATATTATTTTACTACAATTTAAAAACGAAAACAATAGACTTTGAAATAGATTCGTTTGTTTACATTTTGTGTAGGCGCTAGCTTTAGCGCTTATAACGTTATGGTTAATTATTAAAACTAGTTTAGTGTTAGGTTCCGTGTAAATGTAAATAAAAATATTAAGCTTACAATAAATTTGTATGTAAAAACATGAATTAAAACAACTAAATATATATTTAACGTAAAAACGATAATATCCTCCGTTTCAGAAAAAAATCACATTCACGTTCAAAAGAACTGTAATGCTAATGTGATTTGATTTTATATTACAATTAACGTTGAATAAACAATACGTTAGATTAAACTTACATTTTCAGACGCAGTTTTGCCAGTTATGTCTATTTTTTTCCCGCAAATTAAACCGACTGTCATCTCCGAGACGTGTTGCAAAACGAATCTGTAAACGAATCGGTTGATTGTAAGTGATTCAATTGACTCGATGATAATATACACAAACAATAAACTGTTGCCATCTACTGACGAACAGTCAGATCCAGTAACCAGAACTGCTAACTGTCTAATGTGAAATGCTAGTGTTTAACTGTTTGCAGCACACGCATTAAAGCTATTACAATTAGCTCTATTAAAAGGGTAAGCTAAGGCTAAACAATGATATAGATCAATATTTTGCTAACCAACACTAAACTGACTCGTGAAATTTTTCATAAATTTACATTACTTGTAGTGTAAAAGAGATAGGCCTACTTCAACGTACCTGCTCCTTTGCAGAAGTGTGATTTCGCAGTAATTATGTGTGTGTGCATGTGTGTGTACAGACACAGTTTGAGCCGGTTTCAGCTGAACCTCTTACTCAATCTCAGTTAAATCACCTCACTGTAATGAGATTAAACCCATAATCCAGCCTCTTACTGGAAGGGTCTACCACAAACTAGCAAAAAAACATGTGACAGGCCTTTTTTTTGCCCACTCATGGCAGTAGGCTGCATTTTTGTCTTGACATTATAACAGATTTTAATTCTACACTTGACTCAAAACTGCTTAAAATGTTTATGAATCTCAAACAGTATCTCAAATAATCTTATTTCTTAAAATTTGAGTCAAACAGAGCCCTTTAGCTTTTTAAAAATTAATTTAATACTTAAATAATGTTAAACTTTAAATGTATTCAAATATGAAACATTGCAGTGTAATCCTGCAATATCACATATATTTCACATATACCATATTTCTTAATTAAAGCATTGACTCTAAACCTTTGTGCACTGTTTAAATTTACTACCCTTTTGATATGTTCGGGATTAAAACATCTACTGAATTAAACTGCTGTAAAAATGCATCCTATAAATATTTTTTATTTATTTATTTATTTTTGCAAAAATCTGTTAATCAACCTCAAACTTGATCAAAACTACAAAATTGATTAGAAAATTACAGGATTTTAACTCTTATTAATTGCCAAGTTCACAAATGATGGCACTGTTTTGGTGGGAAAAAAAACACACAAAATATAAATCAATATAAAAAGTAATTGTGGACTGGATTTGTTTTAACCTTTTATCACATTCTTGGACATGTGAAAGATTAGTAACAACATTGGCTTTGATGCATTGTTAGATTTAAATTTTTTATCCCTAATTGGTGGTGGCTGTTTAAGCCCCTATTTCTTCTGTTTTTTTATAACCACATTTAATGGTGCATAAATACACCATCTTTGTTTTTGTTTACTCCATGTAGAGAGCTGAGATGCATATTTAGATTTTCTCAGACACATCAAGGTTAGTGCGTAAAGGCCACTCTCGCACACTCACAGACACACATACACACACTTTAACTTGCTATTATACTCCATATAAAATGCAGAAACTAAGCTTTTTTTTTGCACAGGCCTATCTAATAATTGTCTAGTAATCGTGCCAACTGACAATCAACAGTAAAAATTACAGATTTTACCTCTTCCCAACCAGTGGTGTAAAGTAACTAATTACAAATACTCAAACTACTGTAATTAAGTAGTTTTTCTCAGTAATTATAATTTACTAAGTAGTTTTAAAAATGTGTACTTTTACTTTCCCTTGAGTACATTTTTAGTGCAGTATCTGTACTTTTACTCCACTACTTCATATGGTGTCATGTTTTGTAATCAAAAAAGTTACCAATCATTCTGCTAGCTGAAATACAGAAAAAGTTATGGCCAAATTAAGACTCAAAATCACCCCAGAGAGGATGAAAACATCCCCAACTGTACACAAGGGTTAAACGTGCTATTTTTGGACAAATCTAACTTTTTAAGTTGAAAAATCAAGTTACAATATGCTAAATATCTGAATAAGAAAAGATTAGTTCTTTAGTATATGCAATTGTCTTTAGCTTAAAAATGTAATTATTCCACAAAATATATTTGCCTAACAATAAAATGCAATTACTCTGTCATGAATTGATTTACTCATACAGAACTGTTAATTTTATAGACATAATTTAAGGCAAGTAGCTGTAATTAAATTACCTAAAAATGAAAAGTAATTCCTTACTTAAATTTTTAACTAATTACATTAGTTACTTTGTAACTAGTTACACCCAACACTGGCTGTAATGTTATTAATCAATTGTATAAGGCTTTTCTTAAACCCATCTGTTCACATTAATTTAATTTATTTAAAAACAACAACTGCCTTTAATAGTGAAATTAGTGCAGAAAAACTACATTACCCACAATGCACACAAAAAAACTCACCAATCAGAGATCTGCAGTGTGTAGTGTCTCTTTAGATAAATATTCAATAATAGAATCAATGATTACTGAAATATGATTGATTTTCTGTTGTGGGCAGCACTGTGGCTTAGTGGTTAGCACTGTAGCCTCACAGCAAGAAAGTCGCTGATTCGAGTCCCGGCTGGGTCAGTTTGCATTTCTGTGTGGAGTTTTCATGTTCTCCTCGTGTTCGTGTGGGTTTTCTCTAGGTGCTCTGGTTTACTTAGTTAAAAATCTAAATTGGCTGTAGTGTATGTGTGTGAGCGTGTATGGATGTTCCCCAGTACTGGGTTGTAGCTGGAAGGACATCCGCTGTGTAAAACATATGCTGGATAAGTTGGTAGTTCATTCCGCTGTGGTGACCCCTGATGAATAAAGAGACTAAGCCGAAGGAAAATGAATGAATGAATAAATTTAATAGTGAAATTAGTGCAGAAAAACTACATTACCCACAATGCAAACAAAAATCTCACCAATCAGAGATCCTAGCACTAATGCATTATAGCTAAATACTCATTAATAGGATTAATGATTGCTGAAGTATGATTGATTTTCTGCTGTGGACATCTCCGCTGGTTCACAGTGAGGTCTCTGGGGTCAGAGGTGAGGTGGAGGTGCTGCGGTAAGAGCCTGTGTTTGGACTCAGAGATGGAGGTGCCAGTGCGGTGGGACAGCAGAGGAGCAGAGAGGCGGACAGGAGTGAGTGTGTCTACAGAGGTGCCGTCCACACACACGCTCAAAGGTGTGGACACCCACACTCCGTGCAGTCTGAATGTTTATTCTCAAATCAACACCTATATATATGAACTTTGACTAGTATGACCTGAAGATAGACGTGAAACCAGTGATATAATGAGTTACTCTTATGTATACTGCTTCTTGAAATAAATAAAGTAACATTTAAATTACTTGTAAAGAGTTAGTAACTGCAATTCCGCAATACAGTGCTCAGCATACACCCCCTTTTGAAAATGAATATTTTTAGCCATTTCTCAGTGAATATGGGTTATACATATTGGTGCGTTTGAACAAAATTATTAAACAGATTAATTTGGGTGTACTAATTTTTGAACCATTATTGTAAGTTATTTTGTTAGATTAGCTCCAGATTTGGCTTCAGTACTGACTAAACTAAAGTATATGCACAAATATAATATTGTAACGCATCCTACAGAAAATATTAACTTAAATGAGAAATTTGTGGGGGGTGTACTCATATAAGCTGAGCACTGTATGCTCATCACAAGTTGTACCTAGAAACACAAATATTTTGTTTACTTTAATAATATTTGATATTTACTGATATTTGTCAGTATTGTTGTGCAGTTGTAATGCTGTTTCATTCTTCTGACTTGCAAACAGGTTTCCATTTGTTCAGGTGGTCATTAATTGAAAACTTCTTAAGTCGATACAAATGACAAAAATATTGAAAGGAAAAACCTATAAAAATTCCTATAATTTTGGTTCTTAATATTTGTTTATTTGCAACATTCTCAGTTGATTCAATTAAATATCAAAAAAGCATTGTATCAAAATGTTAAATGTATCGAAAAACTAAAGAAATATGAAGAAAATAGTTTGTTAGTTATATATTTATTTTTTATATATATATTAATTAATTTTTGTAGCACAAGTACATTTTTGATTAAAGAAACTTGAATATTTACTCAATAATTTTGGTTAGCCGCTGTAAAAAATGCTGGGTTCCATACAATTCCACACACATGTTGTCCTAACACAAATCTATTAAGATAACTTAATCGTTTTTACAAATTTAAGTGGGTTGAACATCAAACAATTAAGTTGTCCCCCAAAAATTGTGAATAATTGTGTTTTTTCAACTCATTTTAAATAAGTAGTTTGAGTAAGCAGCATATATTGTGTGATAATAACAATAATTAAGCCACTGAATTATTTTTTACAGTCCGTTGCAAGGGGAAATTGGGGTTTAGATTTTGTGTGTATTTTGTCAAAAGTGTAAACTATTAAATGTAAAGGTTTTTATTGCCATTTATTGTCATTGATAATTCTGTGAAGAACCTTTAATATCCAGATTTTCTTTGCTCAAAAGGGTTCACACCAAAATCAATGCAAAAATATTTCTTCACTTTTAAAAATTAAGGTTTTACATTAATTGGCATCAGTCGTACCATTGAAATCCATGAAAACTTCATGAAGAACCTTTAACATCTAGAACCATTCTGCAAAAGGTTCCTTATGTTTAGGATATCAAATGTATACTTTATGTGATTAAAATGATTTTATTCTTCTCTCAGGGGTTTATTGGGAAATAAAAATAGTAAAAATCTTGAAAAGCTCTATAGGGTGCAAACTTTTTCGGTTAAAAATAATATACAGTTTAAATATCTGTGAACATTATATTGTTTTGCTTTGGCTGGGATCATTGGAGCTCTTTAAATTTGGAAGCTAAGCACCATGGAAGTCCATAGTATAAAACTCTTCTACCCTAAGCCTTAATTTTCTATAAGGGGTAAAAAAAATGTCAGGAAATTTTCATTCTGAAAGTAAACTAATCCTTTAAATCATCTCAGACAGCATATAGACTAGACCCCAGTTCACGAAGATCTCCATCTCATCACTTCGCTGTTGTCACCCGTCACTGTTGCTTCATTTGTGGAGGTGTGTGTGTGTGTGTGTGTGTGTGTCTCTGTGTGTGTGTGTGTGACACCAGTCCTCGCACCCTCAAGGACACACTTCTGTCACCCGCTCGGCTCTTCTGCTTTTCTCATGCTGCCACGTTCCCACAACAGCACCTTCACACTTCATCTCTGCACTACAAAATCACTGACCCCACAATCACCTTGTTTACATTATAGCTGACATTTAGAATATGTATATTAATTTACAATCTTGTGTATAAGGTTGGACACTCTATTGAATTTTTATATTTACACATTAGGAAAAAATAATCTGATCTTTGCTTGATCTTAAATTTTGGAAATAGAAAATATAGCATTAACAAAAATAAGTCAGGCGCACTAATCAAATGCCTGAACTGATCATCAGCAGAAGTTCCAGCAGTTTGTTGTTCTGGAGCCTTCAGGTGTATGTGGACATAACGTCCACGCAGCTAAAGCTGAGGCAAAATAAAAAAATGATCCCAAGCACAGCAGCAAATCTACAACAGAACAGCTGAAACAGGAAAAATAATCAAGGTTTTCCAGATCTCATCTTGGCTGAATTGCTGTGGCGAGAGCTCTGTAGAAAACTCCAAAACACCTCCAGAATTATTGAGAAGGTTATAAAATGTTTATTTTAAGAAATTACTGCTAAACATGGATCTTCATGGCATTTGACATGGCATTTGGCATTCAAACCTCACGTGTCCTAAATTTGTAAGCATCCATAGCTTTTCTAACACAGTGTTAGATATCACATGATGTTGTCCATCTGAAGTTTTATTTTAGTTTGTTGTCCATCTGAAGTGGTCATTCCACCGGTTTGCCCGTTAATGCCAAACAATTGTTATCACATGATCTGTTAAAACAAAATCACATGACTTTTTAGACCATATACACAAACTTATTCAGTAAATGTGTTTACATATGTGTTTTCCTATGCCGTTGATCTGGGATCCAATGATTTATGACAAATAAAATGTATTTTGAGCAGTGAGGCATGTTTTTAACCACATCCTGAGCCTGATGTGTGAACTCAGTGAAAACTGTGGTCCAATTTTAATTATTCTATTGTCTGTTAACCACATCGGGTGATTCTGCCTCCGCATTGTACATATAGAATCATTTAATACACAATAAGCCATTCATTATCTCTATACGTGTCTTGGCATTTTGCTTTGCGTCCACTGTACAACACCTATAACTAATACTGCATTTAGCAGGCGCTTTTATCCAAAGTGAATTACAAGTGAGGATATCAACCCAGGCTCATTCTGAAAACGTACCTCTATATACATTTCTGAAGAATTATGTCCCAGGGGCTTCGTTTTTTGCAGTTTTTGTTTTGCGCTTTTTAAAATATCAAACTTCTCTTGCGAGTGCCATTCACGCCTGGTGTTCTCGCGTAAATCCACCAGAGGCTGCTGTTGACTGACTGACTGACTGACTGACTTAGGCCCAATCCCAATTCTACCCCTTAGCCCTTCCCCTTACCTTCTACCCCTCGTTTTGCGCGTTCCCGCGAAGGGGTAGTGATGTCCCAATTCTCTTTAGCTTGAAGGCGTAGGGCTAAGGGGAAGGGGTATACACCCCTTCGAACGAAGATTTTTCAGGAGCACACTTGTTACCAAGGGGTAGGAAAATTTCCCAGAGTGCACCAGCTACAGCAACAGTTTTGCTGCACCCGGAAGTAAGGAGAGCCACAAATTAGTATTTTTTGTCATTATTATGAATTTTTACAACAAACAAACACATGTTTGAATATATTCATAACCGCGTTCATGTTTTACCATCTAGCTTTTAGAAAAAAACGCTAAAATAAAAACCGCAAAATTTCGCGACCTATAATCCCTAATAATAACTCCTGTACAGTAGTCCCACAACATTCTGACACTCGATGACACTCGAATACCCTGTTAGAAAAGCCTAGTGGCTGAGAATGAGCGTTTTACAGTGTCTGCTATAATGTTATGTTGTTTTTGGTGTGTTTACATAGATGCATATGGCCACGGTGTAAATGCGCAGTATAGTTACGAGCTTATTGCCACGTTAGATCGTTATGATAACATAACATATGCCTTCAGTGATTTCCTGAAGATAAAAACAAAAAAAAAAATAACACAACTGGAATAACTACAGCAGTCGCCATCGTCTGATCTCATATGAAGCAAGAGATTGCGATGACATATGATGACATGTGCAGGTGTTGTAGTGCTGTCCCAATTCTTAGGGGTAAATTTTGAAGCCCTTCCCCTTCACACTCGTTTTTAAGGGCCAAAGGGAAGGGGAAGGGGAAATGGTAGGGGTACAAAAATAGAATTGAAATTGGGCCTTACTGATCGACTGACCCACCCTCCCCCTTCCCTAAACCCAACCAATAGTGTTTTCAAAGCACCGATTGACCAGCGCCCACCTAAAACCCAACCGACAAATTTAAAATGCAATCCAGAAAAAGAAAAGCCCTCATCTAATTTTACCACGTTTTCAGATTTTACCCTAATCTCCGTTATTTACTTGTTTATTTAATTTTTTTTATTTTGTTTTAGTCTTACCCGCTTTCTGGAACCATTCTTTGCCAGACTCAAAACCCGTCATTGTGGTCAACTACTCTCTTGCATCTCAAGTTCACTGAAGTACATGGCGAGCTAACTGGACAAACTAGTAACAGTGGAACAGCCGTCCATACGGAGGCAAGCGGTCAGCTTGTAAGTGTGAAAAGGAATGGCGTCATACAGCCCTGTAGTGTTCATTTTAAAGATGAAATGCAGCCATACGTTCCTCTGGCTACATAGTTTGCAATCTCCAGAAACGTATATAGGGCTACGTTTTCAGAATGAGCCTATGTTGGAGGATATAAGAAGCACTTCAAATTCTTCAGAGTTGCAGTATATAAATGCTATGATAAGTCTAAGTTATTAATATTATTATTATTTTTTCCTTCAAGTGAGCTAAGAGTAGAGAGTGAGTCCTACAGGTGGTTTGTCAAGCCCACTCACCTGTGTGGAGCACACTCTGAATTGAACAGTCTTTTCAGAAATGTGGTGTTTGTTCACCAAAATAAGATTTAATAAAAGAAAAGAGAAAGTGCATTATTTTTTGTTCATTATGCTAAATGCTACTGTTGTTGTAGTTATTTTTCAAGTTCAGCTGTAATTGTGTGTGTTCTGTTCAAATGCCTGTGATTGATTGTATACAGGGGGCGCTGCTGGGTTATAGCAGAGAAAAATAAGAAAAAGCCAGTGAAGTGAGATCTGTGAGAGATTGTGGAGTGTTACCAGTACCATGCTGCTGTAAAACCACCAAAGAATAATAAAATCCTTTTTATCTTTGATCAAAACGTTCTAGTGCCGTGTTTCAGTAAAGATTTAACGTATTTCCACTAGTGGATACATCAAGAAACATGGAGTGTTGATAAAAAACGGTCTGGTTCATACCAAGAGGGGAGAGTGTGTGAAAAAGTTAGGACTCCCTCGTGAAATCAGGACAAAAAATTTAACTGTATATATGGTCCTCAGCAGGTCTTAAAGTTCTGCAGATAAAACTTCAGATGAACAACATTATGTGATATCCAACACTGTGTTAGAAAAGCTATGGATGGTTACAAATTTAGGACACATGTGGTTTAGATGCCTGCATGTAGATCCACTTTTAGCAGTAATTACTTAAAGGAGTGTTTCTCAACCACATTCCTGGAAAACCACCAACATTGCATGTTTTAGATGTCTCCTATATGTGTCACACACATTACAGGTCTTTCAGACTGCTGATGATCTGAAGATCTGAATCAGGTGTGTTTGGTTAAGGAGACATGGAAAATATGCAGAGCTGGTGGTCCTCCTGGAACATGGTTAAGAAACACTGTGTTAAAGTAAACAATTTATGAACTCAGTTTCACAGATAATTTTGAAGGACTTTGAAGTTTCTGCAAAGCTCTCATCGCAGCATTTCAGTCAGAATTGAAGTTTGACGGGATTACTAAAACACCTTAATTTTTTTTCTTTGTCAATGGTTCTGTTGTAGATTTGCTGCTGTTCTTGAGAGCATTGTTTTTTTATGACCAAATTTTGCTTCCATGTGAAATGGGCATTTTGTTCAGACACACCTGAAGGCTCCAGACCAACAAACTGCTGGAATGTCTGCTGATGATCAGTTCAGGCATTTGATTACAGCGCATGACTTACTGATTTTTGTTAACGCTACACTTTGTTGAGGTTTTATTTTCCACATTTTAAGATCAGCCAAAGATCAAATAATATTTTTATATGGAAATAATGTAATTCAAAATGGTGCTCAATCATTTTCACATAAGTATAAATGAATATACACTATAAATGTCAATTATAATGTAAATGAGGTGATGGTGGAGTCAGTGTTTGTGTGGTGCAGAGATGAAGGTGTGAAGGTGCTGTTGTGGGAACGTGGCAGCATGAGAAGGGCAGAAGACCCGAGTGGGTGACAGAAGTGTGTCCGTGAGGGTGCGAGGACTGGTGTCACACACACACCTCCACAAATGCAGCAAAAGCGACGGGTGACAACAGCGAGGTGATGAGATGGAGATCTTCGTAAACTGGGGTCTAGTCTATATGCTGTATGAGATGATTTAAAGGATTAGTTTACTTTCAGAATGAAAATTTCCTGATATTTTGCTCACCCCCTAATATTGTAAAACATCTGAAATGTTGTTTTGTTTCATTCAAAAATCTCTCATCCAAAGTCCATTATCAAAGTGGTTTAGTATTACAGCCCCAAAATTGTCTTGAGCGTCTGCAATCCGAAAGAGTGTCTCACGCTTTTAAAAAAGCCACCCCGTGTTTACTGTGTTTTAATCTTTGTCTTCTTAGACACAAGACATTTATTACAGTTTTTCTCAGTCGCTTTGGTGCATTTCTTACAACACTATTTACATTTGCACAACAGTTAATGCATTTCTCAAAACAATTAGTGCAAACTGCAAAACCTAGTGGATAACCTGCAAAAGCGCATCACTTGCTCAAAATGGAGTGTTCATTCTTTCAAAGCAAGTATTGATGTCAATGAAAGTGTCAGTGCCATCAAAATGAAAAGTCATGCCACCATTGTTTATGAACAAGATAGTCAAATGGCTTAGTCATGTTTTCATTATGACAGTTTACTCTGTACATTTTTTCCAATGCAAAAAAGTCAGATTTTAGTGACACGTCCTGAAAATGCTCAAGACAGCACTATATACTATTTGCACAGCCATTTGAAAAATACAGTAAAGTTAGACATTACTGCATTTAGTGTGGTATCTGAGTACAAGACACTGAATATGTATGTTTCACATGTTTACTGCAGATGCTCTTTGCAATTCTAATTTATTCACAGCATTGTGCAAAAGAATAAATACACCCTTATTTACAACAAATATAAACTTCCTTTGGGTAGAGCTGTGCACAACTGTGAACAATATTGCAGTACATACAACATATATAGATCTGTAAATCCTTCCATCACATCTAGACGTTCCTCTTTGTCTGGCCACATGGTTTCATCTACATCATAGCGACTATCATCTCTTGCAATGCAGCGAGAAAGTATCTTCTCGAGTGGCGAATCCACCCTCTGCAGGACTCTGCTGTGATGTCATCACATGCTGCATCCATGGCCTCTAGCAGGGCCATTTGGGTATGTGGATGCCGGTCATATACCTTCCACTTCCAGGAGGAAAAAAAAATCCTCTATTGGATTTAGGAATGGTGAGTAGGGAGGGAGATATTCCACCAGCATCCTATTATGTGTTGCAAACCACTGCCTGATAACATCTGAGTGGTGAAAACGCACATTATCCCAAACAACTACATGCTTATTCAGATGGTCTCCAGTTAGACCCCTCTCATTTTCAGGGATTATGTCCCTGTAAAGAGTGTCTAAAAAAGTCAGCAGATGTTGTGTGTTGTATGGAGCAAGACAAGGTATATGGGTGAGGACGCTGTTTTCTGAGATGGCTGCACACATAGTAATATTTCCCCCTCGCTGGCCTGGGACATCAATTGTTGCTCTCTGTCCAATGCGATTCCTTCCACATCTTCTACCTTTTGCCAGATTGAAACCCGCCTCATCAAGGTATATGAATGTGTGCAGTGGTTCCCTGGCCTCCAGCTCCAGTACACACTATATTACAGAAGAGTGAGCGAAAAAACTTATAACAACTTTTCCTGTGTAACATAATGCATTTTTGACAACATATTGTGCAGTATACACTGTGAATACACATACACAGAACTGTCATGTAAGTGTAGTGCATGACACTACACAAAGTAAACAGTTTACAGCACTGAACATTACAAAATGCATCGAAAACATACATGTTTTACCTGTACATACTGGTGATGGATCTCCTTCACTCCGTCACTGTTCTGTTCAAATGGCACTTTGTACAATTGTTTCATGCACATTTCATTTCTCCTGAGCACTGTCAATTGTAGCGATTGAAACTGATTCAATATTCCCAAAGATACTGTCATCCTGAATAACAGCACTTTGTATCTCTGTCAACCTTATTGCATTGTTTGCAATCACCATTGCACAAATGGCTTCCTCTTGTTGTGGTGTAAAAAAGCACCCTCTTCCACCTCTACAAGGTTGTCTTGCAGTCCTATGTGGTGCAAAGTAAAAAACAATACAATACTCTAAATCTGTGATGCATTACTGTAAAGCTGTAAGTCTAAATGTAAAATGTAAAAAGTGACAAGTTCTTGTCCCACTGCAAGCTTCATGTATGACACAATGACAATAGTGCAGTGCAGATTGTTTGGTGCTGAATTACTGTCCAGTTATGTATACACACCTGTTCTCCCGACGAAATGCTTGAATAATTGAATTTACAGTAGTTCGGCCAACATTTGGCTGCACCCTTTGACCAGCCTCAGCCATTGTGAGGCTGTGATTGACAACATGATCCACAATTGTAGCCCTGATTTCATTGAGAATCCGCCTATGTACTTGGCCTCTTCTTCCTCTTTCCCTGTTTTGTCCCCTTCCCCTACATCCCCGCACCCTCACCCCTCTTCCTCGAGGCTGACCTTCCATTTCTTTCTCACAGTATTGTAGAAATGTTACAGTAAACACTATGTCCTGCTCGGTTCATATATGCTTGTGAAGTGGGGGTTTTGTGGGATTCAGTTCTAAATGATTGTAGAGAAGTTGCTTATCATTGGTTGCAACTAATGATTCACCTATGCAAACATGGGGGGAACATGCAAACTCCACACAGAAATGCCAACTGGCCCAGCCAGCACTCGAACCACCAACCTTCTTGCTGTGATTGACAGTGCTAAACACTGAGCCCCTGTGCTGCCCAAATTCCATTCCATATTTGGAGTCAATTTATAAAGAAGTGATGATTTTGTTGGATAAAAACAGTGCTTTATTTGCAAAAGTTTTATGCAATATTACAGTTTTGAGCATTAGTCAAATTTTGATGCTAAAGTCTGCTATGTTAAAACAATCTAGCAAGTCTAATTAATTAGTGAATTAGTTTGCTGCCTTCCAGGTAGGAAGCTATTGTACACTTCTGACCCGCTGTAAGGTCGATGTCCAGGTCAAGCATGTGTACAGTAGGTGCTGATGTGGGAATGATGTGGCTCCATGTTCTGAGCAGAAAGTGAGCAGGCTGGTGTCGCCTCAACACCTCCTCAGATAAGAGCAGAGGTGTGAGGAGTGCATGAGTGAACAGGGTCAATAGATGGTAGCTGCTCACTGCCAGGGGCCAGGGCCAGACAGGGCCAAACTGAATCTGCTGACATTTTTTGTTTTATGTTATTATCCCTTAATTTTTTATATTGTTTTATTTGTTTTGATCTGTTTGATTAAACTTTATTTAAAAATTAATAATAATAAATTTTAAAATATATATATATATATATATAAAAAAAAGAGAAAAAAATATAAAACCCTGTACAGAATACATATTACCTTGATAACCCAATATTACAAACATTAATCCTCAGGTATTTATACAATGTACTTAATTACATTTGCTTTGCATTTGAATGGCGCTAAGATTTAGATTGATTATTCCTTATTTTTGTAAAAAAAAAAAAAATCTAGAGATTAATGCAGAACAATTTATTCTGTTTAGTTTAAATAAAAGCTTAACAAATTTTCTGCAGATACTTTTTATTGTTTCAAAACAATAAGAAAAAAAATGCTTTACTGTATTAGTAATGGCTGGCACGGTGGCTGAGTGGTTAGCACTGTTGTCTCACAGCAAGAAGGTCTTTGGTTCGAGTCCCAGCTAGGCCAATTGGCATTTCTGTGTGGAGTTTGCATGTTCTCCCCATGTTTGCATAAGTTTCCTCCGGGTGCTTCGGTTTCCCTCACAGTCCAAAGACATGCGCTATAGGTGAATTGGGTAAACAAAATTGGCCTTATGTATGAGCGTGTGTGTGAATGAAAGTGTATGGGTGTTTCCCAGCTAAAAGGGCATCCGCTTTGTAAAACATATGCCGGAATACTTGCCGGTTCATTTAGCTGTTGTGACCCCTAATAAATTAGGGACTAAGCCAAGGGAAAAAATATATGAATGAATGAATGAATGAATGTATTAGTAACCAAACACCAACCAATAGCCCTGGCACTGAGGTGTTCCCAGCGACCCGTGTTTGATTCCCGACTCGAGGTCCTTTGCCAATCCTGTTCCCCTCTTTCTGCTCTCAATGCTTTCCAGTCTTCACTCTTAACTGTTCTCTCAATTTACAGTGAAAATAACCCTCCCCAAAAAATAACCTTTTAACTTTTATTTAAATGCCAGAACACACCAAGCACTTCACCTCTCATCAGGTTAACATTGGAGCTCGTTGGTCCAATTCGGCATGTAGAATCAGCTGAAGACTGGTTATTCAGCATTGATTCTGTCTGTGCTATTTGTTTGGCATTGTCTTTGTGTGTACTGAACAATGTAAATCCAACTAGAACTTGTTTGGTAAACGAAGACTTCTCATATAATATATCAGTCACACTTCATAATAAGATTTCATTAGTTAATGTATTTACCTTGTTACAACTTGGCTCTCTACGGGAGCATGGTTGCACACTTGGTTTCTTTTCTAGAGAAAAGAAATAATCAAAAACCAAAACTATATAAAATTGTTACCAATATAATTTATAACAATATAACCTTAATATAATAAAATCCCCTATAATATAGTCTAAGAAACCAAAAAAAAAAAAAAAACATCTTTAATATCCAAAGAAGACTTACCTAAATTACACTATCAAAAAATCCTTTGTGTTGAAATGTGTCACGTGACCTATTTATCTAACAAACATTCTACTAAACCTCTGTGGAGAAACTTGACTGGTTACACACAGGTAAGAACAGACAGTGACTAAACAAAAATGACAACACACTGTAAATAAAGCTAAAAACCATATACTGTATAGCTCAATAAAATAGTGAAGTCCTGTGAGACTAGTGATGTCTGTCAGAAATTAGTGAAGCCTTTGAAAGAATTGGAATGTTTGTGAGAGGCTATGATGTCACAGATGTGTTGAACTCATTCAGACCATTTAAATAGTTTTGTAAAACACTGTTTTGCTTGCATGAATAAAAAAATCCTTCACATTTTTAACACTGAAGATCACATTATTTCTAAAAAATAAAGCTAATTTTTTATCTCCACCGAATATACATACAGTACATACAGCAGGGAAAATATACATTGAACATGTCATGTTTTTCCTGGGCAAAATATTTCTAAAAGAGCTGTTGACATGGAATTGAACCAGATTTTGGAGGAAAAAAAACAAACAATACAAACATAAAAATAAAACAAACAAAAATAAAATCTGAAAAATTTGTTATGTGTAATATTGACACAAGCAAAAAGTACTGAACTAGTGAAACATATTTAATATTTTATATAAAATGCTTTTTTGGTAATGACAGCTTAAAGATGCCTCTCATATCCAGAATGAAATCACATGCATTGCTCAGGTGTGAGTTTTTCACAGACTTCAGCAGTGTAAAATCTTGATGGTCCTGTGGGTCTTGTCTATCAAACCCGATCTTTACTTTGTATTTTTTTGTTGGATTCAAGTCAGGTGATTGGCTGGACCATTCTACAGTTTGATTTTCTTTCTCTGAAAGCATTTGAGAGTTTACTTGGATGTGTTTTGGATCATTGTTTTGCTGAAATGTTCACTCTGGTTTCATCCTCATCATCCTGATAATGTATGTGATAATGTATGATGGACTGAAGCAGCTAATGTTAATTTACACTGATGTAGGGCAGACTACTGAGAGATTTCCGCTGCTGTCTGGGCTTTCATGCCTTTCTACATTACCCTTTCTTCATGTGTTAATTCCTTTCATTGCGTCAATTAATTTTATTATAAAGTATATGGCAACGCAGTAGGTAGTGTTGTCGCCTCACAGCTAGAAGGTCGCTGGTGTTTGTGTGTGTGTGGGAAGTGGGTGTGTCTTGTTTGGGTTATCTTCACCACCGCGTGGTGTGTGTGTATGTTTGTTACATTCATCAGCTGGGTGGTCACAAGTTTTGTTACCACTCACAGCACACAGGTGTCTGCTATCAGTCACTGCTGTCGCGCCTTCCGCGCGCTATATATGTTCAGTGTTTTGTAGATAGCGTTATCAGTCTGTTGTTTGTTCACTCCTGTGTCTGCTTCCTGTTAGACATTCTCGCTCGTTCTGGTGGAGGGTCTTTGCCATAAGATTGTCTTATTTGGACCTTGTGCACATCTCCGTTTCATTGATGTTGTTACTACTGCCTGCTCTGAAGACAACATTATCTGTGAGAGACTTCACCCCAAATCCGCTACTCTAATGAACTTTACAGTGGGTAAACTTGACGATTTCCTTGAGAGCTGCTCCATAGTACTAACCTTTCCCTTCCCTCGATATCTGGTGAGATATCCATGAGAGACTGCTATACGACGTTGGTTCACGGATGAACCTTTACCACTGTTTGGCATGTCGTATTCTGGTGTGAGCATCCTTGCCCCACACTATATCTGGTGCAATCAATACCAGTTGTGACTCTTTAAATAAATCATCTTGTTTTCACTTGCATTTGGGTCTCCTGTGTATATACTTGTAACATATATATTACATATATAGATTTCTTTGGTTGTTACCAACATCTGAGGAAAATTTGAAGTCATCAGCACTTTTAGAAATATGTTTTCTGAGAAAAATTATGACTTTTTCAATACTTATTTCCACCGCTGTACATACAAACATACACACATACATACATGCATACATACACTGTAAAAAATGCAGGGTTCCACACAATTCATTCATGTGGTCCCAACACAAGTCGATTAAGGTAACTTAACACTTTTAACAAATGTATGTGGATTGAACTTAACAATTAAGTTATCCAAATGAAATCTCAAGAATTGTGTTTCAGCTTGTTTTAATTAAGTAGTTTGAACAAGTAAAAAATGTTTTTTTGAGTGTACATACATACATACATACATTTATTTATTAATATCATCATCTAATCATAAATTTTTCATCAACTAAACTATTTGCAGACTGTTATTCCTGGCAAATGCCCAAGGGTTCTTGGCCGTAACGTTAGAACAACACATTCATTCCATACTATATATTTAAAATAAATGTATTTATTTGACCTCTGCTTTTGACAAAGAGTACATTTTTTAAAAACGACAACTTAATTGTTTTATGTTCAATCCACTTGTTAATTTCACCTAATCGGTTTGTGTTGGGACAACGTAAATGAATTGTGGAACCCTACTTTTTTTTTTACAGTGTAATTACTTTAAGCATTGGCCAAAGTGAAAATTGTAACTTTCAAATTTAAGCTCACATGTTCAATTGTAACACTGTAAAAGGGGTATAAAATAATATAACTATGAATATAAATATGTATATTAATTGGAGTTTGTATGTCTCTGTGTGTCTATGTCTAGGTTAAAGCGGGGTCAGTGTATTTGTGTGTAGGTGCTGATGTGGGAAGCAGGTTCGGGTCTGCAGAGAGAAAAGTGTGGGTGACAGAAGTGTGTTCAGTGAGGTGTCACACACACACCTCACATGATTGCAGACGTGTGATGCCTGTGGAGAAGTGAGAATGACTGGGTCACTCAGTGAACATTGTAATGGCATCATCTATTTTTTTTTATTCCATTCTCAATTTCCACGCTTTGATTCGTAAAACCAAAAATTTTAATCAGAACAGTATAACTTTTGTTTGTCAAATATCAAACTAAAGAACTATACACTTTTTAAAGTTTCAAATTAAATATAATTTCAAAGAAGGGGCAAACAACTGTCTAACACAGCTCCTTCCTTCAGGTTCAAATATTATCAACCGTTGCTTATGCATATATTAGCTATTAGCTTACTGTATTTTGTGTTTAACTGTAGATTGTGCCCTTCGGTTTGTAGAAAATCCAAAAAAAGGAGGACAAATGTTTATTTATGCTTAATACAAGAACTCTTCGACGTGGCTCTTCATCTGTGATGGCTGCTGTATACTTCAGTTACTAATAGGTCTTGTGATTGGGAAAGTCTCCAAACAATTGTTGCATGATGTTTTAAATAAACCCATAAGACTTTTGTACAACTTAATAAATATGTCAAATCAAATCTGAGAGATTGCTGTCTCTCATGAACGTGTAGAGACATTTTGAGAGGCAGGGGTTTAAGCTGAAAAAGTAATAAAATATAAATATAAATAAAATATACTGAAGGTTAGTTCACACAAAACTTCACCATATACTTAGCCTTCAGTGGTTCCAAAATATTCATTTTATAGAGCAATAATATCTATATTAAACAGATATTAAACAAAAAAAAAGATTATAAAGATATACATTGTTTTTGTTTTTTGCTTTTTTAATTGTATTTTAAATATGATAGTGTATTCTATGTAATTATGCTGTGCTTTTATTTTAGGTGTGAGTTTTTAACATTCTGTAAGGGGTCTACAGATGAAAAAATAGCCATTCTTGGCTAATTCTGGCACATTTTACAGTAATGTTTATTAATGTTCATTGACCCTGTAAACAAATAAACTAACTAAACAAACATACAAATTGTTTGCATCTACTTACCTAAAAAAAGTTAGTAAATTTAATGAATCAATTTTTTTATGTAATTTGACACCTAGATCTTCAGATTCTTCATAAACATTGATTAATATGACTACAAATGAAACCTTTTAAAGAGAAGCTTATTTGAATAGCCTCTGTTGATGTTTCTGTGCAGCAGCAGCAGCGCCCTCTGTTGGAGGTCTTTCTCATTAGAAACATTCTGATAAAAGATGAATGTCCATAGGGCCGTTTCAGGTTTGAGAATTGAGAATGCTGGTGCTGATGTGGGAATTCTGACTTTGGTCATGGGACACGGACGGAGGGTCAGACACGGTGACAGAAATATTTTCGCCAAGGCGTCAAACACACACCCCAGATGACTGCAGACGTGTGACCCTTGTGGAGAAGAAGTGAGAATCCCTGGGTCACTCGATGGACATCACTCTGACCATCTAAAAAATTAGCTTTATTTACATTATATTTCATAACGTCGTTTCAAAATGTTGCTTCAAAATGCATTCAATTGGTTTAAAGGGGTATGGGGGTGACAGCCAATAACTTCCATAGTTTTATAGTGTTAATACTGTGGATGACTGGTTGTTTTCAACATTCGTCACAATATCTTGTTTTGTGTTTAGAACCACTTGAGGATGAGTAAATGAGTCATTTTTGGGTGTCCTATACCTTTAATTAAACCGAGCCATTCACATTTGTAAGTGTGAGTGCGAGATTAGTGGTGGAGGCCATTTTCCTCATTTAATTTACATAATTATTAAGGCAAGACTTTGGAAATTGTTTTTTTTCACTTCGCTAATCAGATGAAAGGATACATGGATCATTAAGGAAACGGTTTTACTTCATTTGTTGGGGTCAAGAGTCTTATGGCATGTTTACACAACAAAGTAATTTCCTTTGCCTTTTAAAATGTTTGGAATACAGAAGACAATTTAAAAATGACCCCTGACCACATGCATCCACCTATTTTTATGCACATTTTGGAATATTGCATAAAAAATGCATAATGGAAACACATACATTTTGAAAATGCTCACTAAAAACATATGCGCACAACTGACTTTAAGACAAACTTTTTATCTGTAAAGAGGAAATGCAAGGGTGACACGGTGGCGCAGTAGGTAGTGCTGTCGCCTCACAGCAAGAACGTCGCTGGTTCGAGCCTCGGCTGGATCAGTTGGTGTTTCATGTTCTCCCCGCGTTTGCGTGGGTTTCCTCCGGGTGCTCCAGTTTCCCCCACAGTCCAAAGACATGTGGTACAGGTGAATTGGGTAGGCTAAATTGTCTATAATGTATGAGTGTAAATGAGTGTGTATGGGTGTTTCCCAGAGATGGGTTGCAGCTGGAAGGGCATCCGCTGTGTAAAACATGTGCTGGATAAGTTGGCAGTTCATTCCGCTGTGGCGACCCCGGATTAATAAGAGGGACTAAGCCGAAAAGAAAATGAATGAATGAATGATGAGAAAATGCTAATAAACTATGATGGAAACACATTTATCGAATAAATTCCACTATGTGCATGAAAAAAATCATGTGATTTTGTTTTTTAACAGATCACATGATAACAAATATGGGTGCAATGTGAAGGCAATAATGGACATTCTAAACATTTCTGGGCCATCCAAAAAATTTCATCTTAGAAAGCGCAAGTAATTTATTATGTAAAAAAGGCTTATAGTGGGTTCTTCTACTGCAGAAAATTTGATATTTGGTGTCAGTTCATCAGGAAGGTATGGTTTTGTTCTGTGACTCATTGGATGAAAATGGTGCCTTATTAGCAAATGTTTTATGCCATATTCAATTTTTGGTTGAAAACATACAGCTAAACTAACTAAAAATGCTGTTTTCTTCATGCCAGGGCAGTCACTTTGTAAACATACAGTACCAAAATACACTCTTGTAGTCGGCCATTGTTGTTTTGGTTGTCAAGCATTGATGACACATATGTGATGTCACTGTAATGAAACTTTTTTTGTCTTTTCTTTATTTTAATTTTAATCTCAGTTCACACTAATCCACAAAAAACAGCTTTTAAGATTCCAATCACACCAAACACAATTTTACGTTCTAAAAACGTGAGGCCTTTTTTGTTGACAAAGAAAAAAAGTGCAGTGTGCTTTTTTATGTCACTAGGCAACAACTAATTCAGTGCATACTGTGCGCGAGTGTTGTTGATATTGTTATAATTGTAATATTTAATAATAATAACTGGTAGTCTCTTCTCCATCTTTAAAAGTCTCCATAGTCGTCTTGACAACACAAACACTGCAGTCACCTCAATGGAAACCCCGCCTCTGCTTTTATTTGATTGGAGAATGAAAAAGACGTGACTGACGTAACGATTTTTCCGCTCAGAGTTGACAGTACGCAACAGCAAAAATGCAAGGCGCAGCAGGCAGTAAAAAGACAAGGCTCACAGGGCACATAAGCAGAGTGCAGTAATAATTCAAAAAAAGCATCTCTCAATGCAAAAAGCACGTTCGGTGTGATTGCCCCCTTAAAGCGCTGTGGAGAAATGTTGGCCCACTCATCTTTTGAAGAATTGTTGTAATTCAGCCTCATTGGATGGTTTTCAAGCAAGAATCACCTTTTTAAGATCATGCCACAGCATCTCAATTGGATTCAGGTGAGGACTTTAACTAGACCACTCCAAAGTCTTTCTTTTGTTCTGTGGTCTGTGTTCTGTAATAATCTTTTGCTAGTATTTTCTCTTGACTGGACTACTACAACTGGTGGGGTATTATTGCTTTAAAAAAAGTTGTTTTCTTAAAAAAAAAAACATTATTTGATGCAATAGTTTAAAGGGATAGTTTGTCCAAAACTGAAAATTCTGTCATCATTTACTCACCCTTTGCTCAGCACAAACCTGTTTGAATTTCTTTCTTCTGTTGAAAAAATTAATTTTTTTCCTACAATGAATGTCAAAGATTACAGGTTTCTAACATTTTTCAAAATATCTTCTTTTGTGTTCAGAAAAAGAAAACTAATAAAGATTTGGAGCCACTTGAGGGTGAGTAAATGTTGAGTAAATTTTCATATTTGGGTCAACTATCCTTTTAAGGGCGTACTCACACTATGTACAGTTGCGTTAAACCGGGCCAAAGCACGATTGTCCCGTCTCCCCCGACAGCCCGCACTCACATTACATTCGGGCCTGGGCACATTTACGTCATCGATGATGCACTGTTCAGAAGCGCTCTCGCTCAGCACAGTGGAGATTTCTTTAGTTATATCGTTTAAGTCGTTTGATATGCTGTGACACGCAATCTAATATTTTGCCGAACAGATCAGCCACTTTTGAAGCTCATAAACAATCATAAAGTCCTCGTGCTGCAGGAATTAGGAGGTTTGCTGAAGGCGCAGCTGACGTGCAGTGAGGGGTTTGTGTCTTTAATAAACTACGACAGTTTGCATTCATTGAACAGTATGAATGATTAATTAATCCATATCAAACAGTCCCCTAAAAGTCACGTCTCGCTTACAGTTTCTAGCTCAGGCACGCTTGCACTCACACTGTAAGCGTACCGCGCCTGAGCCCAAGTGAACCGCGCTCAGGCCCACCTGCTCCAACCGGCCTGAGCCCGATTCAGAGCACTCAAAATTCTCAAATGATCCGTGAAACGGGCCTGGGCACGGTTCGGATAGCATAGTGTGAGTACGCCCTAAGGTAGAGAACGTTCTTATAAAATGCAAGTAATTTACAAAAATAATTTAAAAGAAATGGCAACACATTGAATTAAACAAATGAAAAATAATACAATATATTGTTAAATATATTTCTGCAATATATTTTAATAATGGCCGACACAGTGTCTCAGTGTCACCTAACGGCAAGAAGGTCACTGGTTTGAGTCCTGGCTGGGTTAGTTGGCATTTCTGTGTGAAGGGTTTCTCCACAGTCCAAAGACATGCGCTATAGGTGAATTGAATAAACTAAATTGGCCTTAATGAGTGTGTGTGTGAATGAGTGTGTATAGATGTTTCCCAGTACTGAGTTGCAGCTGGAAGGGCATCTGCTGTGTAAAACATAAGCTGGATAAGTTGGCGGTTCATGCAGCTGTGGCGACTCCTGATGAATAAAGGGACTAAGCGGAAGGAAAATGTATGAATGAATATTTCAATCTTTTTTTCACAACTTAATTTATTTAAATTTGACCATATCTTACAAGTTTTTGAATGATTAATATTGTGAACAGTAATGTTAAACTATTGTCACGGTTGCAGGCTGTGATCACATGTTTGCTGATCAGTTGTACTGATCATTCGTGTCAGCTGTGACTATTTATCTCTCCTATATACTTGATGTTCTTTGTATCTTGTCAGTTCATTCACTGGACTTCACTGGACTTTCCTAGCTCCACACTTATTTTTCTGTTTTTGTTGTAATCTGGATCTTTGTTGTTATTGTTTTGGGGAGTGTGACAACTATACCAGTCAGTTGAGCAGAGTAGTTCAAGTCAGTTATTTTGTACATAAATATTTTTTTTTACGTATCACTTTATATAGAGATGCATACAAGAATGTGTTCCAGTTATTTGCTCATAATTTAAGTTTGACCTTTTTTCTCACTTTCGAAACAGCAGTGTGTTTTTAAAACAGTAAATCTGAGATTGGAGTTGGAGTACAGTGCTGTGATCTTAATGATTAAGTCAATCTTGGCTTGAGGGGAAGGTTATGGGCTGGCCGCTGCATTATTCAAATATTTTCAAAACATAACTTAATCAGGCCAATCAATCGGTCAGAATGTTAAAAAAACTACTTTTAACTAAATTGGTTATTAAAAAAGACATTACGATTTAACTAAACAGTTTAATCCAGTATCATGGATTAGTCATAAATAAGATTATACATCTCATTTAATGTAAACAAAAATAAGTAGATTAGACTAGTGCAACAGTTAATCACTTTTAGACACGAAATGACAAAATACTGCAAGATCTTCTTAGAGTAACTGATATATACTGCGTGCTGTAACTAATCCATTTCTTGTTATTTTAAATTAAAGATCAGTGTTGACTCGCTTTAAAGAAAACACACTGGTCAGGCCTGCGGAGCAGTGGGCTGGTGATTACTTACATTCCTGACCATGGGGGAGAAGATTTTTAAGAGCCGTTAGTGGCAGGGGGTTTC
This sequence comes from Danio tinwini, assembly GCA_903798205.1. Classification (NCBI taxonomy): domain Eukaryota; kingdom Metazoa; phylum Chordata; class Actinopteri; order Cypriniformes; family Danionidae; genus Danio; species Danio tinwini. The sequence goes on along the minus strand of CAIGQZ010032440.1, from coordinate 218,526 downwards.
CAAGACTCTGAGATCAGCAAATGTTCAAACAGACTGGGACTAGACAGACCCCCAAACGCCAGATTACTCCCAAATGAACAGAATAAACAACACCACCCTCACTGTCTGCTTATCTATCTATCTATCTATCTATCTATCTATCTATCTATCTATCTATCTAT
>CAIGQZ010032440.1:184088-213365 GCA_903798205.1 Danio tinwini | reverse complement strand
TATATATATATATTTATATATATATATATATTTCATATTTATTTTATTAAGCACATTTAAAGGGATAATTAATCTTAAAACGCAATTTCTGCCATCATTTACTTACCCTCGACTTGTTCACTTGGTCATTCTGGTGTTTTTTTTTCTGATTTTAGTAAATATTTAGGCTTAAATATACTTAAATATATGTATTTTCATATTTTTTTCCTCTTCTGTTCAACACAAAACAAGATATTTTAAAGAATGTTGGAAACCTGTACACTGAAAAAAATTGTTCAAAGACGATTCCTTGGATTTACTAAATGTTTTGAAGTTAAGTGGTTGTAAACAATTCATTTGGGTTGAATTTAAACAAACTATTTAAGTTGAACATGGCTAAATTTAATTTGTTTAATTTTAGCACATAAAAATAGTTTGCAACAATTTTGCAGAATCCTTTCTTTAGTGTAGCCATTGACACCCATAGTAGGAAAAAATAAATACTATGGAAGTCAATGGCTACAAGTTACAGCATTCTTCAAAATATCTTCTTTTGTGTTCAACAGAAGAAAAAAAAACTAACAAAATATATCAAAGTATATTGCAAGCTTAATTACTTCCAATATCAGTAATGCAGTTATATATTGAATATATTTGCTAATTCAGCATTATTTGCTAATATTATTATTATTCAGCCTATTTTGTTTAGTTTCCAATATAATAAAGTGTATTTTTACTAGCATGATTATCTTTTTAAAATGAGTTAAATTTTCAAATCATTATATACTGATTAAATATGGAAAACTGTCAAACATTATTTAATAGGCTACTCAATCAAAACAGTAAATTAAACACATACTAAACCACAAAGCCAATGCTTAAATTATACTTTTTTAACATATTTCAACCCAAACATTGAGAACAAGCATATGTAAAAAAAAAATTGTGTTATTTTAAAAGGGTTTTTGTAAAACACAAAAGAAGAAATACTGAAGAATGTTGGAAAACGTGCGACCATTGACATCTATAGGAAAAACAAATACTAAAGAAGTCAATGATAACAGGATTCCAACATTCTTAAAACTTCTTTATTTATGTTCAACAGAACAAAAAAAAAAACAAAAAAAAGTTTAAAACAAGCTAATTTTTATTTTTTTGGTGAACTATCCTTTTATTTTCAATTTTCCACATATCAATTACCGATTAAATGTACACAGACAGTATACTTTCTTATTTTATACACACTATTTATTAAGGGACACTCCATCCGTTTTGGAATGTTTTTAGCTGTGTGTGACAATTAGTGACCCGAGGGGCATTTTGAAGCGTCAGCAGGTTGCTTTAAGGTGACAGACAGGCATGTGGTGAGCATTAGTGAGCAGAAGGTGTTTCATTGACAGCAGCTCCAGCACTGAGACACACTCGGCCATATGGCACCACTGTCTGAGTGTGAACGCTGAGTCTGTGCCCAGACACGAGGTGTAGGGAAAACAGCTCTCAGCTCGCTTGCCAACATCCAAGCAGACACCTAGCTTTGAGAAAGGGAGTTGGAGGCAGTTTCCCACAAACACTTTAGCCTGACACCCCTCCATGTCACAGCTTTTCGTGTCCTGCCCGGGGTGTTTTACACCCACGAAGCTGGCAGCGATTTCACCTCATAAACACCGGACAGGAAGCATTGTTTGAGTTTGTGTTGCACGCATGTGGTCTTACACGTCTTTATTTTTTTCTTTTTCCAGCCTTACTCCAGGCCAGAAGTGCCCGGTAACACTACAACAGATGGCAAAATGCAGTCTTTCCAGCACCCTGTCAGGTCAGTGCACGTTTTTATTTGGCTTGAGCAATCAGTTTGTTTTGTAACGTGATTTTCTTTCTGGCTCTTAAAGCCTAATCTGCTCCAAATAAAGCTGTTGTGTTTGTGGAGTTTGTACGCTGCTAATTTGTAAACAACAATGTTGCGGTCTTTCTGCAGCAACATTTCATGATTAATTAGTTAATGTATTTGCTCAAAACTTTTATTTAAATAGTTTCACAAATAATTTTGGTAGTTTTTTATAAATATTCTGCAATACATTACATTTTGAAGTACACAAACTGAACTGATATTTTCTTTTGATTCAATTGTTTTATGTTCTTCAATAATTTAACCGCACCATCGGTTTACACATTTTAAATTTTTTTAACATCTTCTTTCCCCTCCCCTCCCCAATAGTGTCAGTTACAGTAGATGTTACTATCATAAATCCAAAACATGGATAAACAATATAAACTTAATAAAAAACAAACACACATACAAAAAAATAAAAATAAAATATGATTTTTCCCCATTCACTTTCGTCAATTGGTGAAATTTGTTCCTCGCCACTTGCTTGCTTGTTTTGGGACTTGTGAAATAGACTGCGCATAGACGGATTTGCTCCTTAGTGTTTGGACTTTCAGCAGTGAAAATTAAACCACACTGAACTGAACTGAACTAAACTGAACTTTAACTCTGAAAACTGGACTGACACAGTTTCAGTTTACTAGAACTTCTGTGTTAAGCTGCTTTGACAAAATCTACATTGTAAAGCGCTATAGAAATAAACATGAATTGAATTTGAATAATTACAATTTTATACTGCGTCTCACCACAGTGACCTTATTCAGCCTCCAGAAATGCCAAATATTTTCCCTATCTTTTCTGATAAACATCCAATTTATCAAGTAATCTATATGTCTAATTTATTCATATGCTGCCACCTTCCCCAATTCCATAATTTACAATTTAGATCTTTACTCCAAAAAGTTTTAATCGCAGAATGGAAACTACAGCCCATCTTTTCCACTAACCATTTATAATACAGCAAAACTTTATGCCCTCTACCATATGCTCTAAGAATTACTGATAAATTATAGTCCTCGTGTGGAGCTCAACTAAAAGTACTATTTAGTAGATGTCTAATCTGTAAATATCACTGAAACTGCTTGTTGTTGTGGCCAACATGTTGGGTAACTGGTTAAATGACTTTAAATTGTCATTTTCAAAAATATCCCCTAATTTAAGAAAGCCCTTCTATATCTATTGCTTCCAAATAAAATAGAATTCAAATTTACTGTTTGGGATTTAGCCCAATACTTCAAACTGTGCTCAAAAATGGGTTTTAATTTAATGTCTTTGCAGTGAAAGGATATTTTCATGTAACACTTTACCAGCAATTTCTTAATGAAAATAGTTTCTACAATAATATTTTTATATTAAAACATGTAAACAGCAAATAAAATCTGTTTAAAGTTCTGTAATGATTGTGTATATACAGTATATAAAGTTCTTTTACAAGAAGACTTTCAGTCTTTCTGCTGCAAATTTAGCAAAAAAAGTTCAATTCAGTGTTTACAAAAAATGGTTTAGTTTTGCTGAGAAATTGGTAGTAAATTTGACAAAGATATTGCAAGTAACGTGTTAAATTATACATGACATTTAAAAAAATTTGTTAAATATAATAAAAAGACATTGTTTGCATGAACTTTGAAAAAAATTTGTTACTTTCAGGACTTTTGTAAATAAAATATTATAGTATATTGCAGAAGAAAACGAATTCTTTCTTGAAGTCTTTTTACTTTAGAAATTCAGAAAAAAAATTTTTTTGGTAATTTTTTGTGAAATTTACCAGCAATTCATGAATAAACATAATTAATTTAATAAAAATGTATGCCCCATTCCCAGTGTGTTTACCTTTTTTCTTTTTTCTTTTTTTAGGCTTTACTGGCCCAGATCGAAATCTTTCGACTACCTCTTCAGCGACGGAGAGGCTCTGCTCAGAAATTTCCCAGTGCAGGCGACCATCAATTTCTATGATGAGTCCGACAGCGAGGATGAGGAGGAAAGCTGTGATGAAGATGACGAAAGTGACGTTGAGCACTGTCTGAAATGCAACAGTCACTTCACAGCTTACAACTAAAGCCTCAGCCTTGCCGTCTGTGCAAATCTGACGTCACCAGGAGGAAAAGATCATAAATTTAACATTTGACACCGCATCGCGCTCTAATAGAGAAGCCGTGCTATGAATAATTCAGTGCACAGACGTGGTCTTTCCAAAGCACAGAATGATTTTACTGATTGTTTTGCACAGGAAATATCAATGCAGATGCAGAAATGCTGAGCATGAATGTAATTCCTGTTTAAAACAGTGAAAATGCAATCCCACATTGGGAAATGTTGATTCAGGTCGATCTCAGGGTTCTTCTTTTGTATATAAAATTAAATTTGTATTGTATTACTCATCTCTAACTTATGATGTACATTTTATGTATATAAACATATGTATTTATGGCATATTTTTTTTTACTTTTGTATTTTTGATTTAAAAATAAAATCTATTTAAATGAGTGCAGATCTTGTCTGTTGTGGAATTTTTGCAATCATATTTCTTGGCAATTCATAACCTTTTGATGTAGAGACAAATTTGTATGAATTTGTACAATCTTCTTTGTACATTTTAGTATAATGTACACATCCCCCAATGACAGTTGGGTTTAAGTGTGGGGTTTGCAGGGTTTCTGTGGAGCATTAACAGTCAATAATCTGATTTTGCAAACATTACGGCCTCAAATGGCTTTAAAAAGCATTAAATTGCCTTTTCTTTGGGCTTCTCCACACTGTAACTCTCCCAGATGTGGGAAAGACAGTGAAGGTGGACTCATCAAAGAACAATACATGGTCCACAGCCCAAGATCTTTGCTGCTGGCACCACTGAAACCAATGTTATATTAAGCAAAACTATTAAATTACTCTGCTAATTAAACCTGATAATACACACAAATACACACTGTAACTCCCAGATGTGGGAAAGACAGTGAAGGTGGACTCATCTAAGTACAATACATGGTCCACAGCCCAAGATCTTCGCTGCTGGCACCACTGAAACCAACATTATATTAAGCAAAACTATTATATTACTCTGCTAATTAAACCTGATAATGCACAAATACACACAACAACACTGGTGACAGAGTGGTTTAATAAACATTAGAAGTGAAGTTGAACATCTCCCATAGCCTGCACAGTCACCAGTTTTAAATATTATTGAGCCATTTTGGGATGTTTTGGAGGAGTGAGTCAAGAATTGTTTTCCTCCACCAGCATCATAGTGACCTGGCCACTATTCTGCAAGAAGAATGACTCAAAATCCATCTGGTCACTGTGCAGAACTTGTATTGTCATACTCCACGTTGGTTGCCATTTGTCGTGTTTGATGACCGTCTCATATTTGTCATAGTTGCCGACCTTTTCATCAATGAGGCACTATCAGACTGGAGGTTTTTGGATACCAAAAAAATAGACTTTATTCTCCATAATAAAGATGAGAATGTGCAGAGCAGACCTCAGAGCATTCGGAAGTCTCTCCTGGACAATTTCTAAAGTCTCTGTGTTTTCCACAATCTTTATACAGATTATTTGACACACCCCTAGGTGTCTCATTTTAAACTCCTGACCATCATTGGAGATGTCTTTCTCAGGTGGTTCTGTTTTTTTTGGCTCTCTGCTAGCTTGCTAAGATCATCAGAGATATCACAGGCCTATGTCAGCAACTGTTTTGACACCAGAGCATAGATCCAAAAGAACTAAGTGTTTACATACATTGTCATGATAGCATAATAACTTCATAATATATTACTCACTCTAGCTTCTGACACATATAGCTTCATATGATTATTTAACATACATAATCAGTGCTTTACATAATCAGTTATTTTACACAATCAGTCATTCTTCAGAATAGCCTTGCTGGCAGGTTTGGTATGTGCAGGTTTGTGCAGGTTTCTCATCTTACACACAGACATACCTAAAAGTATTTTTACCACAGGCTAGCATGTTTGCTGTAAACACTCCATACTTTTTGAGAATAAACTGCTTTACACTTAGAAAATACTTCACACTGAGAGAATAAAATCTTCTTCAGTATCTGTCATTCCCAAAACAAAATGGTACTAATGAATTACTGTGGTCTAAAATCAGCCACTTTGGTTTCATTGATTAACGCCATACTGCAAATCATTGTAAAAAGGTGTCTGAGTTAGAACTAAAAGCGAGTGATTTAAGGCAAATTTAAATTGTTAAAAGTTTTGAGTCACATTTAAACTGTAATTAATGTTGCACTTGAATTTTGTATAAAGCATTACCATTTGGAAGTAATTTTTTCTCTTTCCAGTCTGATAACATTAGAAATTTCTAAAATATCTTCAAATAAATTTTGACGTTTTAGGCTGTCTTTAAATTCAGTTCAGAATAATACAGTTTCATTTTTCTGTCATTGTGAAACTCAATGTAAAAAAAGTAAAAAACAACAACACATATACATGTTTTGTGGTGCCTGTGTATAGTAATAGGTGGTGTATATGGCATTATAAATAAGTATAAGGGCATTAAAAGATGAAGATTTTTTTTTCTTACCAATGAAATTGTGTGAATTTTCAATGAATTATAGCCATTTTCTGCCAATACATAAAATAGTTATGTTTTCTCATGAGATCAGCCTGGATTTGTGTTTCTGACCGGTTTCTTTTTGAAGTCATTTGTGTCTTTGATGTTTTCTGACTTTATCTGTTGAGTGGAAATCTCTGCTGTTTGTCCAGAAGGGCTTTGATAAAGGACAGCGTCCACAATGACAGTGTCCTCTTGACAAGCTCTGATGTTTAAGACCGAACCCTTCCTGTGAAGTCACAGGACAACAGAAACCGATCTGAGATTGCTATTTATGAAAATATTTAAGAGAAACCATAGCTTTTTATAAAATGACATCAAAGTGGCCTAACCATCCATGCAGTGGCCCAGGAAAAAAAATAGGACATGCAGCCAGAAGTCAGATGTTTTAGCAAAACAAAGCAGCCGTTTGCAGATTTCAGATCAGTGATTTAACATGTCTGTTCACTACATAAATTAAACATCCTTTACTAGCTTTTTTAATCCTTAATGACATAGATTCAACAAGGTACTGGAAATATTCTTCAGAGATTTTGTTCCATATTGACATGATATTATCACACAGTTGCTGCAGATTTGTCAGCTGCACATCCACGATGTGAATCTCCCGTTCCACCACATTCCAAATGTGCTCTATTAGATTGAGGTCTGGTGACTGTGGAGGCCATTTGAGTACAGTGAAGTCATTGTCATGTTCAAGAAACCAGTCTGAGATGATTCACACTTTATGACATGACTCGTTATCCTGCTGGAAATAGCCAGTAAATCAGAAGATGGGTACACTGTGGTCATAAAGGGATGGACATGGTCAGCAACAATACTCAGGTAGGCTGTGGCATTGACACAATGCTCAATTGGTACTAATGGGCCCAAAGTGTGCCAAGAAAATATCCCCCACACCATTTGTTGACATCAATTTCTGACCATACCATCTGAATGTCACAGCAGAAATCGAGACTATCAGACCAATCTTCTATTGTCCAAATTTGGTGAGTCTGTGTGAAAATCGCAGTAGATCAGCAGTTTCTGAAATACTCAGACCAGCCTGTCTGGCACGAACAACCATGCCACATTCAATGTTACTTAAATCATGTTCTTCCCTATTCTGATGCATGGTCTGAACTGCAGCAGATCGTCTCGACCATGTCTACATGTCTAAATGCATTGAGTTGCTGCCATGTGATTGGCCGATAAGAAATTTGCGTTAACGAGCAGTTGGACAAGTGTACCTAATAGTGTCCAGTGAGTGATACTTTTGAATGTTTCTGAAAAATGTTTTGGACTGGAACAATATACTTTAGTGTAATTTGAACAGCTGATTCCATATTTACAATATAGTTAAGTACAGTTTTCATTTTTTTTAAATGTAACAAAATCTTTGTGCCTTTTCTGACCCCCTTACAGTAATACAGTATTGATATACATTACCCATAAAGTATTAAGTAATGTTGTAGATGCATATATTGTGTCTGAAATATTATTAAAAATACTGGTAAAGTAAATTCCCTTTAATTTCACATTGTAATTGGACTCTAAAACTTTAAGCGCAATTATCTGCTGTTTTAAATGAATTATGGTATACTTAATCAATCTCTTTTTTTTTTTACAAAGGAAGAGAGGCTTTATGAAAATTAATGAATATTTGGTACCCGATAAGCAGTTTATACAATAAAGTCTTGTGGAATTGCGTTACAGTATTTACATAAGGGATCTTTAACAAGGGATCTGCGACCTCTAGGGGAACCACGGCAGTACTGCAGGGTGTCTGAGTTATTTGCCCCCTTTTTTGTCTATAGTTTGACCTCACACACATACTGTGAAAAATACATATATAACAAAAATGCTATGTTAGGCTTACTTAAACCAAAGCAAAATATAAACCTTTTAGCATTTGCTTGTATGGATGTACAATATGTTAATGCATATATCAGTATATCACTATACTCTGTTAGGACATCGTTTCATTACAGTAAAAATATAGTCAATCTCAATACAAAATAGCATACGTATTTTGTTTACAGCAGTGGAAATATCCAACGGTTGGTGTAAAACAACATTTAAGACGTTTATAATTTTACAGCTCAACCATAAGTTTAATTTGCTACATTTTAATGATTGTAATACAAACACCACACAGCTTTATTACACACGACTAGCGGTTTAGCATTATGGGTAATGCTGTCTTTTTATACAAGGCGTGGCATTGAGAGGGACCCCTGACTCTTTCTAGTTACCATCCGCTTTCTCTTAATAAAATGTCATTTGGTGGCACTCCACGATCATGATGATGAAAATCAAACATTAACGTCCTTTCATAAATACGCAACGGTTTCTAGAAACTATTTCGGAGAACTGTATACGTGCGCACAAACAGACTACACTACCCAACGTATTTGCCCCCATTCCCGAAGAAGTATGACTTTGCGTGTACGAAATAAACAGCAGGATTTCATTGGACATCCATGGGGAATCCTCGACTCCTATTGGTCCATTCTCACGTCAATCAAACAGCATCCGTGACTCATGTGGGTGCTCCCTCGCTGGAAACAGGGATGGAATGGACGAGCAAGTGCAACATCCTGGAAGGTGAGCTTTATTATTGTTTTCACTCTCCTCCTGACTAACAGCTGTTATATCTTATATTTCTCCGTGGATATATCGCTTTGTTTATATAAATGTGCAGGTTTAATCACACCGAATGCACCCCACTAAACCATATTCAGCTGCTAACTAGTAGTCATAGTGAATATGCCTCTCATATTATTTTAGCTTGATAAATACCAATATTCTCGTTGAATTCTGTATCTGAAACTGACTTCTTTTTAGCTAAATACAGACGGCTTCTCTTTGAGCCACAAGCTAAACTGTCAAATCTACGAACTGTTATAATGTCCGTTTCTCACTGAATGCGTAAAGCCCAAAGTATACTTGGTTTTATTATGCGTACTCAAGCGCACGCGCACGCGCACAGTAGTACAGTATGTGGCCTTTAAAAGTACAGAGCAACATAGAGCAAACAAATTTATTTACTAGAAAGGAACGCAATTTGTAGAAAAACACCTGTTATGAGCTACAGTATTGTGTGTTGGTTAAACTCATGAATTTGCATTAATTTTGCTCATTTATTTTTACAACAGTTGTATTTACAGTTTTTCTCAGTCACTTTGGTGCATTTCTCACAACACTATTTACATTTGCACAACAGTTAATGCATTTCTCAAAACAATTAGTACAAACTGCAAAACCTAGTGGATAACCTGCCGTGCTCAAAATGGAGAGCTCATTCCTCAAAAGCTAGTATTTATGTCAATGAAAGTGTCAGTGTCATCAAAATGCAAAGTCCTGCCACCATTGTTTATGAACAAGACAGTCAAATGGCTTTGTCATGTTTTCATTATGACCAATGCATAAAAGTCAGATTTTGGTGACACGTCCTGAAAATGCTCAAAACAGCACTATATACTATTTGCACAGCCATTTGAAAACAACAGTAAAGTTAGACATTACTGCATTTAGTGTGGTATCTGAGTACAAGACACTGAATATGTATGTTTCACATCTTTACTGCATATGCTCTTTACAATTCTAATTTATTCACAGCATTGTGCAAAAGAATAAATGCACCCTTATTTACAACAAACAAACTTCTTTTGGGTAGAGCTGTGCACAACTGTAAACAATATTGCAGTACATATTGGAACTGAACCTACAACATACACAGGTCTGTAAATCATTCATGAAATTGTTCAATTTAGAAGACATTTTCAGAAAAAAATACAGATTTACAGTTTTTAAATAAAATGAGCTTGACAGATGTTGACAACTAGTTCAACTGTTTTGTATGTAATGACTCAAGTAATTACAGTTTTTCTCAGTCGCTTTGGTGCATTTCTCACAACACTATTTACATTTGCACAACAGTTAATGCATTTCTCAAAACAATTAGTACAAACTGCAAAACCTAGTGGATAACCTGCAAAAGCGTGTCATTTGCTCAAAATGGATAGCTCATTCCTCAAAAGCAAGTATTCATGTCAATGAAAGTGTCAGTGTCATCAAAATGCAAAGTCCTGCCACCATTGTTTATGACCAAGATAGTCAAATGGCTTTGTCATGTTTTCATTATGACAGTTTACTCTGTAAATATTTTCCAATGCCAAAATCTGATTTTGGTGACACGTCCTGAAAATGCTTAAGACAGCACTATTTACTATTTGAACAGCCATTTGAAAACTACAGTAAAGTTAGACATCACTGCATTTAGTGAGGTATCTGAGTACAAGACACTGAATATGTATGTTTCACATTTTTAGTGCATTTGCTCTTTGCAATTCCAATTTATTCACAGCATTGTGCAAAAGAATAAATACACCCTTATTTACAACAAACATATGTTTCCTTTGGGTAGAGCTGTGCACAACTGTAAACAATATTGCAGTACATATTGGAACTTAAGCTACAACATACACAGGTTTTTCAGAAAAAAAAAGATTTAAATTTTTTTTATAAAATTTCCTTGACAGATTTTGACAACTAGTTCAACATTTTTGTATGTAATGACTCAAGTAAAGAAATGAGGACTATTAGTTTTATATGGAATGACTATTCAGCATCCACAAGTTTAGTTAATTTTGACTGACATGACATAAGCAAATGATATTGTTACAAACAGCAGAGAGTTGTATGAAAGCAATTGATGCATGTCCAAAAGCATTTGCAATTTGCTGGAAGGAATGAGAAACTGCTACTATGGTGTGCACAAATGACTAATTGTTTTGAGAAATGCATTAACTGTTGTGCAAATGTAAATAGTGTTGTGAGAAATGCACCAAAGCGACTGAGAAAAACTGTAATAACAGAATGTGCGATGATAAACTACATAACCCATTATGCAGTTCAGAAAATGGCACCAATAAGAAAGTCATAGCGAGCGAAAGACGCCAAACTTCATCTTCTGCATCGATTACTCCAATGAAAAGCAGCTTTTGGTCTCCCTATGCAAACATTTAAAAGGATAGTTAAAAAAATGAAATGGAAAAAAATGTCATTAATTACTCACCCTTAGTCGGTGCTGGTGGTGTAGTGGTGTGTGCGTCGACACACGCACTCCAGTATTAACGGTGACCCGAGTTCGATTCCCGCCTTGCAGTCCTGTGCCGATCCTTCCCCTCTCTCTGTTCTCATGCTTTCCTGTCAATACTCTCTACTGTCCAATCAATTAAAGGTGAAAGACCTAAAATAAATAAATAAATAAATAAATATTCACCCTTATGTCATCCTCAATGAGTTAAACATGTTGGCAACTTCTTTAAACACACTAGCAATTCGCTAAACATATTAGTGACTTGTAAAATTTGGGTTTTCGATCCACTTAAAGATGCAGTGAGTGATTGTCTTCAGAAACAAACATTTTTTGTTGTGTTGGTTGAAAGTCTCTAAATGTATTTATAAGTATTTTTATATTCTGGGTTAGGCATAAGACTTAAAAATGTTCATCCTATTAAATATTGTCAGGCCAACAATTCTCATAATTCAAATAAGGAGCACGAGTGAATTTCATATTAGGAATCACTAATAAAAGTAAACAACAGCTGTCTCTTTAGTTTAATTTCTAAACATCCAAATCACACAAAATATACAAAAACTCACATCTGGTATAAATATATCTATATATATATATATAGCGATCAATGATTGGCTCCTGTACTAGAAGGCCGGCTTTATTTGCGATATAGCAATCGATGATTGGCTCCTGTAGTAGTAGTCGGGGCTTTATTCACCTTCCTTTGCAGCCTCGAACGTCCTAAGATTCATTGCGCGCTGATAAAGGAAGGACGCTTTTAAAAGAAAGTCCGTTTATTTTACTTGCCTATCTAAACACATGTTAAAAAAGACAAAAAGAGTATGACATGTCTTACTAAAGAGTGATTTTATAGACAGTTTACATTTTTATGTGTACATGTATGGATCAAAGAAAATATATATCCAGCTTCTGTATACCTTGTTTTGCCTTCAGATCGCTTAAAAAAAGTTTTGAAATCACTTAGAAAAAAAGTCATTACAAATTTTATTACCGCTTATTAACAGCAGCTGTTACGGTTGCTAGGTGAGGAGATCTGTCCTCTGTAAGCTAGATCATTTCATTTCAAAACGTTCGGTTCAGCCTGTGTGGACTTCGAAATACTCACCTTTGAAGTCTGCATCCTTCTTTTAGCATCCTTTTAGACAGGTAATGTTATGTTTTAAAACTAATTTAGTCACGCAAACAAAGACTATAGAATATACAAGACACGTCATTCATATCTTTTTGAAAGGGGAAAATTGTAAAGGTCAATATGGAAAATAAAGCCCTGCCTACTAGAACAGGAGCCAATCATCGATCGCTATATGGCGAATAAAGCCCGCCTTTTAGTACAGAAGCTATGGACTATGGACTAATAATACTCTGGGGGAGGGGCTCGGACCAGATGTGAGTTTCTGCAGATTTTGTGTGATTTGCATGTTTAGAAATGAAACTCAAGACACAGTTGTTGTTTAATTTTATTGATGATTCCTAATAAGAAATTCAATGGCAAGCTTGGCAAGCAGCTTTGGAGAATTTGATGTTTCCCCATTCAGACAGAATGCCCGAGCATACTGCCCGAGAGGTTTTTCAAAGATGGCCGCCGAGTGAAATGACACAGACAAACGTGGTGTATTACATGAACTGTAAAGGGTTGTTCTGCTACTACTAATGTGTATTTTGGCATTTGAAACCTAAAATAAGTCCCTTGTGATTGAAAACACTAATCATTTGTGATTTATGACAACCGCGGCACGCGTCTGTCTAACCACCGGTGTAGTGAACTCATCAAGGGTTAATAAGCAGCCGCAGACTGAACTGTGAAGGCGGAGTTGGTTTATCTCCGTTTGCAGTTATTTTATTTTACTTTGTTATAAACAACAGACACGTGCAGATAGGGGGTTGGGTGCTTCAGCTCCTGCCCTTGATTCGCTCAGAGATAATGTTCGTGCTTAAAATGAAAGTGCCCCCTCCTTTGTGCCCGGACCCCTTTTCCGTAACACCCCCGACACTCTTTAGCATAGCGATCATCCCGTGCCCTGATCGTTAACCAGAGTGGTTAACAAGCACCAGTTTTGCCTTCAAAATCTTTTTCAAAATAAACAACCAACTTTCTGTGGTAAAGTAAAAGTCACATGAAATCCGACATAACCATTTACACTGCGGTCGCATTGCAAAACATCAGACAAAACATATGAAAATGGCACAAATCTGAAGTGAAAAGATCAGATTCCATGCGGTTTGGGCTGTTCACAAGACCTGAGTCACATATGGGCGAAAAGATCAGATTCGGGCCACATTTGCCTGCAGTGTGATCTTAGCCTATAATGCAAAGCTGATGTAGGTTTTGTTGTTTTATGAATGGGTTATATGCACAGAAGTGTTGTTCAGCCAATAAAATCCTTCGGCAAATAATTCATGTGACTATTTTCATTTTCATAGGGTACGTTTTACAACATCGATAATGTAGATATTTATTTAGTTTAACAGCAAAACATAAGTAAATAGTGCTATTCTGCCTATAGCCTGCTTTACTGAGGTGACGTTGGTTTTTATATTCATATTGGTTCATTTTTGAACAATGACAACTTGTGACGTGCTCCCTATATTATTTACCATGCAACTCTGAATATTCGGTCTAAAATAACATGTAAGTATGGCTTCGAAATAAGTGTAATTCCTGCATGCCGCCAGCCAAACACTAAGCATACAGTAGTCACTTTAGGACAGCGCATGAGAGAGTGAGACCAGTGATCCTTGCATGAATGAAATATTGCACATTATGACAAGTTTTGCTTGCTACACAACTGAAAGTGCTATATAATAGTTTATATATATATATATATATATATATATATATATATATCATATAGAATTGTAGCATTATAAGGTACTATAAAGTTTTCTAACTGGTGAATGACATGAACTAGTGGGTTGTCTGCTGTCATCTATAAGGTTTGAGCGTTCGTGTTACAGGAGGTGTGGCTTTGGATGACAGGAGAGGGACTGTGTTACAGAGATATTATGCTAACCGGTTAACATTGTGGCAGATCACCTACTGCACCTTTAAAGCCTGGCATTATTTAGGTCACAACCAGCTCAAACATTCTTGCCTGGAGGTTACTAGTCAATCTGTAGACTTTAATTAGCTGGTTCAGGAGTGTTTTGTTGGGTTGGAACTTTGCCAGAAAGTAACCCTGGACAATAATATGTTAAAACACTCTCTGGAACGCTTAATTCTGATTGGTCAGTCGTGAAATTCCAAGTTACAATATTCCCAGATAACTAATGTTGAAACTAATTACAAAGGCTTATCCGGGTATTTTGAATCATCTTGACTATCAGTCAATACATATACACATCCATATGCTTGTCTGTCACTCAGCTGTTTTTGACTTTTAGCGTATGCTCCATTCAGCCATTTTCATTTCTGTCAGCTTTGCGTTTAATGAAATAATTATTAAACTATTATGGCTCAGAACCATGTTTTGTGTCTAATTGTTATATTTTCTGGCAAATAGCCATGACATACGCTTTGCATTGGGCTGCTGATAAGCCTGCCAGGCTTTATTCTCTGACGTTTTTCCTTACTTAGCATTATGCTAGAAGATGCTCTGAAATATGCAAGCTAGATGCTAAAACATGTCAGAAACTTGCTAAAACATGCTTACAACATGCTAACAGTAAGATAAAACACTGTACCATAATAAAACATCCTTGTAAACATGATAGTAACTTGCTAATACATTTAGTATTTTATGTTTATACATATATACGTTGATGATATCAACATGAAACCCTTCAGAGACTACATTAGAAATGCGTTAAAACATGCTAGCAACTTGTTACACCTTTTAAAAACATTTTAAAACATGGCCACAACCTGATAAAACATGCTAGAGACATGTCAGGACTGCATTAAAACATGCTAGCAACTTGGTAAATGTTACAAACTATAGAGCAACATGCTATTTGTCAAAACATGTTAGCAAATTGTTATGAACCCTTTGAATACTTCTTTTAAATTTCCACAGGTCAAAATACTTCAAATTGAGTTTTCCTGTGGTAGTATGGCAGCAGGTAAGAACTTCACCCTGACACAATCACAATATTCAGTCAGATTTCTGTCTGAAATAAAAATAATTCCTGACACGTTATGTTACATTACACAAAACCATGGTGTAACAGATGATGTGTCAAAGCTCTTTGGGGTCTAATAGCACTTTTTGAGCTGTCCTATTTTATTTTTAGCACCATGACTCTAATGAGATGCAGAATGATGAATAGATGGAAAATGAATCTCAAAATAGTTGTATACATTTCCAATCAGTAACTGTTCATTTTTAAGTGAACAAATATGTAACTTAGATTCATTGTACCTGATAGGCTTAAAGTGGCACACATACTGTCTGTTAACAAACACGGACATAAAGAGAAGTACCTTTGCCCCAATTAAAACACACATATTTCTTTGGGTCTCTCAGCGTTTCTAGATGGCAAGGATGCAAACTCTCTTCTCAAACGTTTTCGGCGGGCGAATGGTTTCTTGGAGGAGTTCCGGCAGGGCAACATCGAGAGGGAGTGTGCCGAGGAGAGCTGCAGCTTTGAGGAGGCCAATGAAGTATTTGAAAACAAGGAGCAAACGGTAAATACTGTCTTTGTGAGCCATTTAACAAATGTAGTTACTTGTAATTCATAAGTGGGTGTTTCTATTAGATACCACATCACTTTTGGCCCTATGTACTTGCATATTTTGTTTACTGCTATTGTGTAATGAAAACTAAAATGCAATGAACATGACCAATCATCGTAATTTGTTGTTATTATTATTATTATTATTATTATTATTATTATTATTATTATTACACATTTCTAGAATTAATTGGTTGGTTGGTTGGTTGGTTACCTAAAATGTATTCTTTTATGTATTGTGATACATGCATGCAGTCAAACCACCATCAACTGGCAGTTTTAATTTTCTACACTTATTATTTCCTACAGTAATTTTTTGGCAGTGACATAATATAATACATATATTGTTGTAAGATACTTTTCTATATAATTACTTCATAATAAACATCTTTAAAAACAACATAATAAACTAGAGTTATATTTTCTCTAATGTTTTATGTTAATTTGAATATGCCATTTGCAAACCTTTAATTTTTGTTTTTTCCCCACATTGCCTCATTTGTTTGGCTTTCGAATACATTTAAAAATACTTATGTCATAAAGTGGACATTATTATTAAAAAAAAAGGTGGAAAAAGAATGTGAAAACAAATATAAATGTGTTCCTATAAATTCATTCTATTCTTGTTTTTCATTTATATAATCATAGGCGGAAGGTGAACAAACTCCAGGATAAGGCTAATATATCCGCTACCCTTTAATGCATTTAAAAAGATTTGCGACCGACAAAGAAGAGGCTTTAACAAAAGCCTAGCAACATACGTCTATTTTATTCAACACGCACATTAAATTATTTTATTAAACTAACTCACTAATCTATATAATAATAATAATAATATTTTTTATATATTATATTATAATTATTTATATATATTACAGATTAATGGTAGCCTTCTGTCTAACAAAAAAATGTGTTTTGGCATGGCAGTCAATATAAATAATAGCCACTGCCCTACCTTATGCAGCAAAATCCTTTTTTTAGACCTGGCATTATAAGCATTGATGTTGTCGTTGATGTTGTTTAGTCCTGTGGTTAGGTCACTTTCGATATGCAGCCAGGGGTGAGGCCAGAAATTTTAAAACATTACAGGGTTATCAGGGTTATCCAACCCTTTTGCAAAAATAAATAAATAAATAAATTGCAGAAATGTGTCAAAAATCTGAAATCATTCACTTTTTTACAAGGCCAGTCGAAAACTGAACTTGCAATTCAGCAATAAATATATAAATATAAGCATTTTTAAACTGTGATTCGGATACTGAATTATTTTTTTTATTTATTAAGCTAGAAACAACAAAAAAAGACAATGAAAATATGACATAAACTAGGTGTTTATTTGCGTTATTACAGGCTGTGGTAAGCTTATTGGCAATTAAAGCCCATTCATGAAAAAAATAAGTTTATGCTTAAGAACTGCAAATAAGCAGTGTTCTAAATAAGCCTAAAGCTACTCTTAAAAAACGCATATAAATAAATAACACATACTTTTACATTACTTTCCTTAAAAAGTAACTAAGTAACACATTTAGCTACTTTTTAAGTGACTTTAGATTGTAATTTAGGCCTGTTACTTCCCCCCCAACACTGGAAATAGGATCAACATATGTCCTGTTATATTTTTCAGACCTTTGAAATTTAAAACGATCGCCTAAACAAGATTACTACACTAGGCTAGACTACACTACTACTTTACAATGAAACTACCAATTTCATTTAATGCTGAAAATAAATTAAAACAGAATAATATATTATCACACTCTCGTAATACTCATTTGTCATTTTATTACTTATGTCCTTGACCAGAAAATCAGAATAGTCCGCTGGCCAGCACTTTTGGTTTAGTTCAGAGCTGCTGCGAACTCCAGTCAAAAACAGCGCTCATTAGTGCAAATGCGGGGTTGGACAGTTCCATTTTTTTACTTTAAAATTTTAAAACTTTAAATTTGATTGACAAACTTACAATAATTAAAGTGTTCTGATAATCAAGTATTCTGTTAATATATATATAGTGTGCCACTATTTCTCAAACTGTTAATACTTTAATTGATTTCCAGCACATTAAAGCAAAATACATAAAAATAAAGAAAATAAAAACGAAAAATTTTCACTCAAAAATGAAAACTATGTTATTAATTACTCAACCTTATGTCTTTCTCAAGCTCTGAGAGCTTTGTTTTTAAAACACAAATGAAGTAATTTTAGAGTGCTCTCTCATCCTCCAATGGTTGCAAGATTCCAGACTCATTCAAATCTTGTAAAATACCAAAAACAATGCTCAAAACAGACAATATGCCTTTACTGGTTCAATTGGAATATTATCAAGCGGCGAGAATAATTTTGTGTTATTTTTTTTAGGTCAACAGTTTCTTCTCCTCAGTGTCAGTATAGGGAATGCATTCAAGAGTACTTCTGGAATCATGTTTTTCAACTTAGGTTTAAGCCAATGAACTGTTGCTGTTGCATTAAATGTGTAAATAACTTCTCACGCTGCCAACTTGACTTAAATAACTGGGATATTTGGCTTAAGGTGTGGTCACAATTACTATTGTTCGACAATTTTTAATAGGAATCCAGGAGATGAAAATTCATTTAAGGGCAAATGACTGTCCTACAGAGATTTTAAAACCGATTCAATTTGGTCTCTCAGATTTATGAAATGCAGTCAGGGCAAAAACTGTGATTGTTGCCAACAGTCACAGTTTAATTGTCTTAAAGAAACACTCCACCATTTTTGGAAATGGGCTCATTTTACAACTGCTCTAGATTTAACTGTTGAAATTTATTTTTTTATTCGTTCAGCTGACCTCCAGTTCTTGTGGGAGCACTTTTAGCTTATCACAGATGATTGAATCGGATTAGACCATTAGCATCTGGCTGAATCAGGTTTAAACCAATTAACTGTTGCTGTTGATCATATATATCATAGCTATATAGCATCTCACTCCTTCTCCTCAGTGTCAGTATAGGGAAAGCATTCAAGAGCACTTAGGTGAAGAAACTGCTAAATAAAGTAATTCTTTTTTTAAGTTTTCATGGCATTCTGGGTCATACCCCTTTTCATAATGGGTTAAAAATGCATCCACTGTTTTATCCAATCACAGATGGAGTTCTGGAAAAACCGCAGCATCTACACAGTGAACAGCAATGCCGATTCGAACTCGGAGCGGCTGGACTTTGGGAACATGGTGGTGCCCCTGGTGGGCGTGGCTGTTATCATCATTGCGCTCTTTATCATCTGGCGGCTGTCCATCACTCGCTGGCGTCTGGCCTACACCCAGAACCGATATCTGGCCAACCGAAACACCCGCAGCCTCCCGCGCATCCTAGTGCACCGCGACCCACTCTCGCATTCAGAGAACTTCCACGCCAATGACCGGCTCAGTGTGGTGGTCAGCGGCCCCGAGCGGAGCGGGTCTTCACTCACCACCCAAGATGCCCGCCATCACACCGGCCACTCACAGAACAATCGCTCACTATACGTACAAAATCCATCTTTATCAGTGGCCTCCCACTTGTCTGGGGCGACCCCGCCACCATCCTACGAGGAGGTCACTGGGCACTTAGAGAGCAGCAGCGATGAGACGACAGTTCCATACAATGATCCTCCACCAAAATATGAGGAGATTGTGCTAGAAAAGTGAGTGCTTTAATATACTAGGATATGAATATAAAGAGTTGGTGGTTTATGCACTGGTAAATGTGGTTGAAGAGAAACAGCAAAATTCTCACCCTTTCAGTGCATATCTTCAATTGTCCTTCGACCGTTCACTAGGACCAATGTCTTTGACTATTTAGAAAGATGTAGAAGTATGAATGAAGAAGAGATAGAGTATATTCCTCACTTAAAGTTGCCAAGTACAAAATCCCATCAAGCATCAAGCTTCAGAACCTAGTAAAAAACAAAGGGTTGTTTATGGGACAAAACAAGATGATGTGCCAAATCTGATTGGTGTATCGTGAGAGTTTGCAAACTGTCCTCTTTTTGTGATTTTATTTAGGTCATTTTACAATGCACCAACTATCACAAACAATCGCCTGATGTGACTCCTCAGACATTCCATAACTCAATTTGCAAAAATTAACACCAATATATATAGATAAGACCTAAGGATCTGAGAAGACCCAATTCAATGTTCCTTGCCATTTATCAGTGTCTGTTGATGGTTTGTAAATGGGAATTGACGCTACATATAGTAAGCCCTGTAAAATCATATGCCAGAGGTATCTCTGATGTTTGCTGAAAACCAATAACTCTTGAAACCTGGAAGCTGATATATAACTGGTATATAGGCAGATAACCGATATATATAGCGGATAATTAATTTTTCGGAGCCTGATTTTATCAACAAAACTCAGACACTGTTAAAACTTAACCTGTAGAAAACAAGGAAACATCTAGATCTTTATCCTGAATCATTTACAAATTGCAATTCCAAAAATTTCCCTTTTTTAATATTGGAAAAAATCCCACACTGCTGACATCTCATCTTTTTTCTAGCATAAACTCTTCTATAGCATCTGTCCTGATGGTCAGCGGTACAAATCTGAAGTGTGGGGAAAAAAATACATAATTTATATGCCAATAATTCATTTTATTATCGTCTGATACTGATATGGCCACCAATATAGCGTGTATCACTATCTTTGATCCATGCCAACATCCTTCAACTTGTCATAGACTTACACAAATAATTTGTAAGAATAACGCAAGTAAAATTAATTCAAAATATATCCAAATCAAACATGGCCAAATTCCCTCCATTGACCCTTAACGATCATTGCCTCCCAATTATCCCCATCCACTGAATTGGCTCTATCACTGTCTCTCTACTCCACCTATACACTTATTTTACGCAACCGCCATTTTAAAACACGAAAGCGAGGCTGCGGTGGGAAGAAACCCGAAAGTATAGGATCAGCACTGTAAACATTGCAACAACATGCTGTGTACTACAAACCTCCAGCTGTTGCTGCAACTTCGAAATGCAGATATTGTGTAAACATCACTTTAATATCATTCCGTTCATCACAATCTCTTTAGGAGGGATATGCTTAAGTGTCCTCCTAGGCTTCAGTTCATGGCAGCAGGTGACCACCGTGAGGATCCTTCCCTGCTTCAGCCTATGTAACCTGGTGAGCGATAAAACAAGGGTGTTCTCTGTAGCACACCCTCGTGTTGTCTGTAACAGTGTTGTCTGGTACTGAAGTTTTAAAAACGTCCATTTCCCGCTAACATTTAAGCGCCGCTGAGCGCCCTTATAAACACCACTGATTTGCCTTAGTATTCACCAGTGTTTAACATAATTGACTGTGAAGGTTATCAGTTCACCGCTCTACACAGATTGAAAACACACATAGACGGACATTGGATTATTTTAAATGGTGATGTGACGTTGTGTGTCGAGGCTTCGAAGTATGTATCAAAAAATGATACATCTTGCAGTGAATCGGTGTACCAGAGCTTGATTCGTTTTGCCAAAACTGCTTCAAACTTTGATTCAAAGGTTTAAACACCCTCATGGGTTAGTAAGTGATTAGGCGTCGATTACATACATTCCTACTGTTTCAAAGCACTGCACTGGTCCCACGCACCAGTAATTAAACTAAAATACAATAGTAAAAAGCTTTTGAATCATATTAAAGCGTATTTTTTGTACAACTACCTTTAAAGAAAACCACTGCATATTGTAGTATAGTGTGGGTTGAAGTGAAGGCCAGCTGGCGAGTGCAGGCCAAAAGCCTCACTCCCATAGCCTCATCCTTAGAGCAATCGACTCCTGTGCAGGAATCGTCGGTTCGATCCCACTTGGAACGAGTAGGTGAATGAAGGAATACATGTAATGTAAATTTATTTGAACAACTTGAATTTTACTAGTCATCGGTGGTGTAATGCAACATACATTATGTGTAAAAAAAAATACAGTATTAGAGTAATTTGTTTATATTACTGTTGTTGTATTACTGTTGGTCAGAACAAAACGTTTGACATTTTTGCAACACAGTGCTTTCCCACACTTTAACCAGCAAAGGTCCTCATCAAGCTCTGATTTAGAAAGCTTCGAGTAATGAACCTTTTTCTCATACAATTGAGTTGAGCGGTTTACTGATTCAGAAAGCTTCATTTTATCATCACTAGTTTTAAAGCCGTGAAGATCAGTCGATTCATCAGTGGATCGCTCGTCTGTGTTTACACTCCGTAAACATTGGTGACTTTGGTGAACTGATGACCTTCACAGCCAATTATAGTCATTTCTGTTGAGCACGTGAACACAATGGCATATCAGCGCAGCTGTTTAAGAACGCCATCAACAGCGCTTAAATGTTAACGAGAAATGGGCGTTTTTTTATTTCATTACCAAAATTTTGTATCGTGACAGTCTAATAAAGTGAAAGAATCAGTTCATTTCCTTGAGTTTGATAAATGGCATCTAAAATGCATGTTTGGGAAAGAAAACGTTAGCTAAGTAGTGCCATTTCCCCTAACTTAGCTGAAAAGGAGGTCAAATATCCCTTTTTATTTTCACTATTCATTCAGAACGGACCTTCGGGTCACTCGGAAGGTGGTGAAATGATAAATTTGTGTCACTTTCTCTTCGCTGATAAGATATACAGCCAGGTACACAATATTCCTGTGTGACTTCGGCGATATTTTTGGGTTTCTTCCCACCGCAGCCTCAATTTCGCTGTTAATAAGGGCGGCCACGTGAAATCAGTCTATAGCTGGTGTATGGTGAGCACACTGGCACCGTTGTCCTGTGGCTGCCCTCGCCTTCATGATTGTGAAGCGCTTTGGGTGTATGGCCATGAATGATAAATGCACTATATAAATACACATTACAATACACACACATTACACACATGATGATTATACCATCTTGTGGTGAAATATACTCTCACATATGCACACAATTTACTTGTTTACGACACAAACATAGAAATGTACATGTTTGTTTCATGTAGTACTAGGCCTTAGAAACTTGTAAGAAAAGTCAATCAAATCTCAGCTGCTTGTGAACTTACAGTTATTGAGAGATTTTACCTCAACTGCTGACCAGTAAACAATTTTGTTAATAGACATCTAAACAGCTTGGTTAAAACAAGGCTAAACTTGGGAAAATCTAATAGACATCGAAGAATAGCCCAAAAATAGACTAGTCGTTAGACAGATTAGACAGACTTTATGTGCAGTCATTCATTTCTGTTTACTTGATGACTAGTGTAGTTTTGGCCTATTCTTAAAAGTCTATTAGATTTTTACTGACAGCCCAAATTTAACCTTGTTTTTAGCCAAGATGACTATGTTTAGACATCTATTGGACATTTATTAGACATCTTTTAAAAACAAAAAATGCTTGCTTGGTGTTCACACAATCACTTTCTCCCAAGACACAAATACACAAAACCTCCCACATGACAAAAAAAACCCTGTGTTTGGGGCCCAATCATTGGATAACACAACATTCCAGGCCCTTTGATTCCTGCATTGTTTCTCTCCCTGTCATTCTCATACTCTTTACGATGTGTTTTATTACTGGTTTTTTTTATAACTTTGTGAAACAGTGCAAAGCTTTCTGTGGCTTTTGACATCACCAGGTGCTATACTGTACTATAATGCTGTTTGTCCTCACCGTGTTTCCCTCCTCATCACTATATGTCTGTATGTACAGCTTGTGCTCTAACTAGTCAACCAAACTGCCCGTCTACTACATGTGGCTGAATCATGTTTTCCAGCTCAGGTTTAAGCCAATGAACTGCTGCCAATGTGGTAAATGTGTAAATAACTTTTCACACTGCCAACTTCACTTGAGTGACTTGGATATTTGGCTTTAGGTGCGGTCACAATTACTATTGTTCAACAAAGTTTTAATAGGAATCCAGAAGATGACTGGAAAATTCACATGAGGGCAAATGATTGTCCTATAGAGATTTCAAGTTGGTCACTCAGATTTATGGAACACAGTCAGGGTCAAAATGTGATTGTTGCCAACCTTTAAAGTTTAATTGTGTTAAAGAAACACTCCACCATTTTTGGAAATATAGGCTAATTTTACAACTTCTCTAGAGTTAAAATGTAGAATTTTTTTGCATCCATTCAGCCAATCTCTTGGTCTGGTGGGAGCATTTTTAGCTTAGCTTAGCATAGATCATTGAATCAGATTAGACCATTAGCATCTCACTTCAAAAATTTAAATAAGAGTTTTGATACTTTTCCTATTAAAAGCTTGACTTCTGTAGTTACATCATGTACCAATGGAAAATGAAAGTTGCTATGTTCTAGCCTAACAGCAGTTGACACCTAGTGATTGAACTTTGCAAATGCAAAATATTGGAGTTTTTTTTTCACCCAGCCCCTCCTCCGATGACTTGATACACACAGGTTGCCAGATTGAGCACACAGAAAGGAATGAGTGTGCTTGATGATCCTTACACTGTAAGCTGCTCAGCTAATGTTTCTAATATTTATATTACTTGCTAATTAAAAACAACTTCATGTGGATCTTTATAACTCTAAAATTTGCGTCTCATTTCAGAGGCTGCAACTGTCCTCTAAAGGTTGCATTTCTACCACGCCCGAATAAATTTAGGCAGCCTTCAAGACTTAAATGAAATACACCATTTTTCCTTTAAGGCAACACAAATATAATTCATTCATTCATTCATTTTCTTTTTGACTTAGTCCCTTTATTAATCAGAAGTCGCCACAGCGGAATGAACCGCCAACTTATCCAGCATGTTTTACCCAGCAGATGCTCTTCCAGCTGCAACCCATCACTGGGAAACATTCATACACACTCATTCAAACACATACACTATGGACAATTTAGCTTACCCAATTCACCTAGAGCTCATGTCTTTGGACTTGTGGGGGAAACCAGAGCACCTGGAGGAAACCCATGCCAACACGGAGAAAACATGCAAACTCCACACATAAATGCCAACTGACCCAGCCGAAAAAATATATGGAAATAATTAAGTAAACATCCTGACACAGAACGCACATTTTCAAAGAAAAACAACATAGTTTATCATTGTTTTTTAGATAAACAATATGTTCACTTTCAGTTTCTTTAATATCTGTAAACATTCATTTATTAATTTTCTTTTCGGCTTAGTCCCTTTATTAATCCGGGGTCGCTACAACGGAATAAACCACCAACTTATCCAGCACATGTTTTATGCAGCGCATGCCCTTCCAGCTGCAACCCATCTCTGGGAAACATCCGTACACACTCATTCACAATTTAGCTTATCCAATTCACCTGTACTGCATGTCTTTAAACTGTGGGGGAAACTGGAGCACCCGGAGCAAACCCACACGAACGCAGAAAGAACATGAAAACTCCACACAATAATGCCAACTGACCCAGCCGAGGCTCGAACCAGCCACCTTCTTGCTGTGATGCGACAGCACTACCTACTGTGCCACTGCGTTGCCCCCATCTGTAAACATATTATGGTATATTTATATGCCTTAAGGCCGACTCACACTGTGAGATTTTTTATAATCCTGAACGATTGTAGCATGTCAGACTGCACGAACATGGCTACCATGTCACACTGTATGATTTCAGCCGTCATAAAGTCAGACTGAACTACAATGAAGATGCACCAAACACGGAAGAAAACTCTTCCAGAGTTTGACGTCATCCACCTATGACACTTTGACTATCCCGCATTCTAAAATGACTCTTCACAGGAAATGTAAACAAACTACCAGCAATTTTGCACACAGGGTCTCTCAATAATAAAACCAGGAAGAAAAAAAAGTTTTTAAAATTTCACGCGGTCATTTGAATTGATAGATGAATCGCATCATCAAATTTAGAGCTCCTATTGGTTCTTGGTTTGAAGCTCAACGCAGCTGTTAACACTGCAGGAAAGTGTCTGAAATCTTCTGACACTGCCAGAACTTCATCGGAGAGAAAGTCTGATCGCAACGGGCACAAAGTGGCTGTCTGTGAACATGTCAAACCAACAACCAAAGACCACAGATTTTAGCCCAGGATTTCAGGGATTGAAGTGTGAGCAGGGCTTTAGAAGAGTCAAAAACTTACATACAGCACCTTTAAAGACTTTTGGCCCTGATGGCCTTCCATATAATTTTGCCATGCTGACCAACAAAAAGCTGCTCATTTTGAAAGTCACTTCTGGTGTAAGCTTAAAAAAAAAGACAATGAAACTTGTTTTGACTGAGAAGTGTGACCGCACCTTTAGCATTGTGATATGACAATATCGCTGTATTAATCCAGGTGACATTTCAAGAGAGTCACTGAGTTGTTAAGTGAAGCATTAAAACTAATAGAGCCTTAATATAATTGTCCTGAAACACTGTTTATTACAGCTTATCGTAAAAAAAAGGGTTAGACATTTAACATGACCAAATGGTAGACTATACATATAGACTATATAAACAAGCACAGTATTAAAGGAGACACTGGGGAAAAATGGTTTGTCCTTGAGAATAATTGCAAACTGCTTACTTGGCTTTGGGGCTCGCTCATGTCTCTTGGGTCTTTAGCTCCAGCCACAACAATCAATCCCACAATGCCCTGACAGGCTGTCTTTTTTTGCGCTGATGGAGCAGCCAGCTCAGTATACAGCGTTGATAAAGGCTGGCACAGACTGCAGATCAGTTTCTGTTGAAGCACAGATAAGAGAACAGACAACTCGCTTGTAGTAAAAGGCAAACATTAGCTGGACTGTTTGTAGCTTCGGTGAGCTGTACGTTATGACTGAACGCTATAATGACGCATGAAGCAACAGGTTATAATGTAACACTCTGTCGGCGGTAGCAAGACTTGAAGATAATGTCAAGCGTGGTTTATCTTTGTGTTTTTTTTTCAGGCCAAGACTGAACTGTATGTGTGAAGAGTGTATTTGTGTTTATATCTATGCCCGTTTCCAGCACTCATGTTTTGGTCTAGCATTTGTGCTAGTAAGAATGTGCCACAGGAGCCACAGGCTTTGGTTTACATGCTTATTATATGCTGTATCCCAAACTGAAAGATGTAAACGCACCATTATTAATCTTCGTTTTTATGTTATTATGTTTATTTGCAATTGACTATGGCTCCGATTATCATGAATCTGTTAAAAAATGTTGAGTTTAAATCAAAACACTATAAACATAAGCACTACTTGTATTGAAATTCATAATTATATGACAATATGTGTGTCTTGTATCTTCATTTATGCGCCATTTTTGTACCAAATAGATAAAACTAAAATATACAGTACATATAATCAGATCTGTCACGCACAAAGGTCACTTACGTAAATCGTGAACTGATGCTCGTCTATTTTTTTTCATTATAATTATGCTTTTGAAGTATTTGTTCATGTCTAAGCTTGAATATATTTTGAAGACGGCTCTGTGAGCTCACTTTTATTTATGAGTGCTTGTTTTCAATATAATGTCACCCAAAGAAAATAACAATTTCTCGCTTTTAGTGCTTTTATTAGGCTTAAGTGGTGTTTAATAGACCATAGACTTCAAGAACAACTTGAAGCCTTTAGAGTCTTCCATAACAAATCAAATTAGCTTTTTCTTTAACGATTTCTCTTAACGGAGCTTCCAATAAGATTGATATGTTTGGAAAAAAATGTGTGTTTTTCCTATCAAATATGCATCATTTAATTAAGTTTAAACATTAGATCTGCTTAGTATGAAAGTATGTCATTTTAGTATCACTCTGACAGTATTATAAGTTGTATTTGCCGGTTTATGATATTTTAGTACATTAAGAATGAGAGAAATGTTTCTTATACGTATTATTTCAGTGAAAGGTTATTTCATTTCAAGTAAGAAGATGTTTTTAATGGATTTTGCTGTTAGAGATTTACTACATGTTTATACAGTATATCGCTCAGAAGAACCATGGATTACACCAGTTATGGCTAAAACATCTCTATTTGTTAAATATAAATGAAGCATTTTACATGTAGCCCATGTTCATTCTGAGAGCTGTTTTTTTATTATTCCCTGAGATCACACTGTTAATTGAATGTTTCAAGTGCCAATTTCTTTTTTGTGTAAGCACTGGTGTTTTTGGAGAATTCTAATAAAGGATGAGAAAATGCTCCAAATAAATTTGTCTTTTTTCTTTAAAGGGATAGCCCACCCCAAAATTAAACATCTGTTATTATTTACTCACCCTTTACTTGTTTCAAACCCATTTGACTTTCTTTCTTCTGTTAAACACAAAGAAGATACTATGAAGAAAGTTGAAAAACCTGTAACCATTGACTTCCATAGTATTTGTTTATCCTATATGGAAGTTAAAGCAGGTCTTCAGCTTTCATATACAGGCCTGTAGCCGGGGGGGTTCAGGTGGTTCGGAAGACTGACAAAAAGTCCAGTATTTGTCCCATAAGCTCATTTGTCTTATTTTGACTTATGCCATCATATCAAAATAACCCATCGAAAATGGCTTTAAGACCAAGTGAAATTTTGATGCAAGTCAACTTTTATTGTATTGTTGTTATAGAGAAAACATTTTAATAGTAACTTTTATTTTAAATCTTGGACCTTATTCTTGAAAGAAAAAATGACCAATAAAAAGTTGTAAAGCACCAAAAGGGGCTCATAATAATACTTATTAGGCTTTTGTTGTTATCCATGAATTTTCAAATGTACTTTTTTAACAAGAGAAGCAAGAAAAATCATGAAGCTTTGTGTTTATTTATTTTTTTATTCAAATAGCCAAATTCTAAGACTGAATATGCTGGCCAGTTTGTTATGTGCCTAATAAATTACAATACAGTTTTAAATTTAAATTGCTATTTTTCTCTCTAGTGATATGATATAAAGTAGCCTAAAAAAGTAGCCTCTTCATATTTCTTTATTCTAAATGTTTAGAAAATGTTTTTGGTACCTCAAAAAGTGTGACCATCCAATAAGCTAATCCAGCAAAAACATTTGCTTAAAATCTCACTAAAATGCAGTATTAAAACCACATAATTAAATAGAAAATGAGTCTAATAACTGCAAAAACGTCAAAAACAAAAAGTACCACTCCCTGGCAGTTTTTATTTGTGTTCATCAAAATAAAGAAACTTATAAATGTTTTAAACCACTTGAGTG
>CAIGQZ010032440.1:146564-160980 GCA_903798205.1 Danio tinwini | reverse complement strand
GTGTGTGTGTGTGTGTGTGTGTGTGTGTGTGTGTGTGTGTCAGTGTCCAGCAGGATGTCTGGCTCAGTCCTGAAGAGGAGGCTGGTACTGCTGTTGAGTTCATGGTGCTCCGCAGACAGGTCAGTTCTTCAGCGCACACCCATCATCAAAGAAATGCAGCTTTTAGGAGCAGTATATCATCATGTAGATGAATCTAGATAGGCCTGCTAATAAGAAACTCATTTTCTGCTCCTATAAAAAACATTTTGAGAACATTGATGTCTTGAGCTCAAGACTTACATTTTCATCCCTAAAACCTACAGAAATCATTGCATAAAATAGTTTACTGAAACAAAACATTTTGTCTTTGGGAATACTGTGCATCAAAACATTTTATGGCAAGCCATTTTACTGTTTAATCTAAATAACACTAATACACTAATATGTATTGTTATGCTACTAGGACTTAATGTTTACATATTAGAATCTTGTCCACAAAGTACTGCTACTGTATGTGTTCATTGTTAGTGCTTGTTCTTTAAATACTAGTACATTTAACTAATACTCATTCTTTTGCTAGATACAGATTTTAGCCTAAGGAAATTTGGCTATTGGTTTGATTTTTGCTTTATAGGTGCCCTTTAAATGTTGCATTTAGTTTTTTTATTTATTATTATTGGTGAAGAAATCACTGTGGAAGAGAGCATAGCAGTTTTGTGATGTATGTGTATGATTGGTTGATTGAGGTGGTGAAGATGAGCAGGAGGATCGCAGGTCTGGAAAGGCAGAGCGCTGAGCACAGACAGACGGAGCTGCTGCTCTTCTCTCTGTTAGTGTCTGCCTGTCTCCTCAACGGCTGGCTCTGGTTGCGCAGATGACCCTCACACTCTTCAACACTATTCACTTCTGTTCCTGGACAATCACGGTAAACGGCTGCTCCTGTGATCAGGAGGAGACTTATATGTCTGCATTGAGTCATGATATATAATGCTCACTTGTTCCTACAAGTGAAGGAACTCCTGCATGTTTTCGTATGGTGTCATTCAGTTATTTGATAAAACTAGATTTTGAATTTGATTGATTATCCTGAGATTTTCTGCATGCTTTAATGAGCCTCAGGTTTTTGTACACAATATGACAAGCCATTTTAATATGTATTGTATAAAAAGCCTAGAATTAACTTTATACTTAAATGCTACTAATTAGTTGGCTATTAGTGCTTATTCTTTACCATTTTAAAACATACTAGTACTCATTTCAATATTGAGGAACTATTCTCAGAGTCAAGAGACATATATGGGGGTCTGCCATTCAAATATTGACTACTCGGCTTGACTTTGTAGTACACTCCATTCTAAAAAGCAATTAGTAGACTATTAAAGTGAGTAAACTCGTTAACTTGAAATTAGTAAGGAAATGAACTGTTCATAATTATAAAAATTATACTGTCAACTTTACAGTTCCAAGTTACAACAGGTTTATGCACTTTTTTTGTAGTTAACTTGTCATTTTTAAACCAACTGGTTTACTTTTGTAAAAAAAAAAAATTTGATTGAAGAACCTAATATTGCGTTCAAGTGCTTATTTATTAGATCATCGTACATATTCAAACAGATAATAGTTTAAATTACACTGGTGTTTATTCCTTGGATCCTAGTTATTAGCAGTATTAGTGTTAGTAGTAGTAATAATAATAATAAATAGTATTGATTTATTAATCATTCATAGTAGGGTTAAATTAAGTCTACTACTTTTATTGGCCTTTCTGAGTACAAGTCATTATAAGATCTGATAAATATGTACGAGTACAGGGTAATTAAAAACTACTATCTGTTTAATAGGTACAAGAATTTAATAAATAGTGCTAGTATCTAATGATAGCAACTAGTTTCTAATATAATGTAAATATGTACTAGATAGAAGTGAAATAAATATTAGTCAAAACTAAATGGTTTATGTCAATCAATGACTGATTGCTATAGAAATCAATAAAAACAAATGTAAATGTCTTATTAAATATACTTGTAAGTTTTATACTAAGTGCTAACATCCAGTGAACAAGTACTAGTGTCTATTTAAGTGGTACTAGTATTTAATAGGTAAGTGTGTCTAATGATTGAGTACTTTTATGAAATAAGTGCCATAGTGAATAACTACTAGTATATTAAAAACTATTTACTAGCCACGAGGAAGTTACATACTAGTCAAAAATGAATATATCTGTGATTAGATCCCCATAGATGGTGGTAGCAAAAAAATATAAACCGAATATATACTAGTCATTATTAAAATAAGTACTCGTATTTAATCAGTTATCCAATAAATAAAGTACTAACATCTATTTTAGGTTCTAGAATGTAAGAAATGGTATCTAATGAATGTGTAAGATAAAGAAAAAGGTACCGATACCTAAAGAATAGGCACTTACGAAGTATTACTTTAGTCAACATTGAAAGTGGATCAAAACATTTAATCAGAGTTGTTCTGTAACTATTGAACAACACCCATTCTCATCTCAGGACAATTTGAAAAACTTTGTGATCCTCTTGAAATGTTTACAACTGTAATTCACGTTTTACACTATTTAATGGTGTCCTTGTCACTGTGTAACTATGAATTTCCTATGAATTCAGCACATGTACCTACTGTATGGTTAGAGATTTGATTAGGGTTATTAGCATGTAATTCTACAGAATATATTGCAATAGTAAGTACATGGAACAAGTACACCAAAAAAAGTGTTACCAAAAATAACTTGTATATCAAAGTTGGTGTACTCGCAGGAGTGTCAAACTCAGTTCCTGGAGGGCCTGCAGCCCTGCACAGTTTAGTTCCAACCCTGCTTCAACACACCTATCTGTAGGTATCAAACAAGCCTAAAGCGCTCAATTAGTTTGATCAGGTGTGTTTAATTAGGGTTGGAACTAAACTGCGCAGGGCTATGGCCCTCCAGGAACTGAGTTTGACACCTGTGGTTTAACCTATTTCTGTACACCTGTCTGGAAATTTCTAATGTGCCTACGAGCGGGTTCAGGTGTTTAATTCAGGTAGGAGCTAAAATATGCAGAACAGAGGCCGTCTAGGTGCAAGATTGGACCTTGGATCTAAAAAAAAAAAAATACAATATTAGTTTGTTTCATAGAATAAATATTAAATGGCTTGCCATACTATTTATGAAGGCATGTATGAAAATGTATTTATATTTTTTCCAGCGTTTGAATAGCCTTCATCCATTACTCATTTCTAAGCCTGATGAATGTATATTTATAATAAAAACTCTAATCATTCTTAAATCTCTTTCTTTAATTGGTAAATGGTTAGATCAGCCCAAAATTAACACTAACAATTCACTCGCGCTCATGTCATTACACTTATTTCTGTCTCTTCACTGAAAATCTGAACAAAAATAAATCCATCAGATTGAGGGCGATGATCATTTTCCACACGATGCATGAAAAAAGAAACAACTAAACACTGCAATTGGATCAGTTTATTAAAAAATTAAATTAACCAAAAAACAAACAAACAAAATTAACGTTATTGAAACGCTTCAGACTTGAAACCAAATTAAAAAAGTAAAGCCTTATACACAATCTGCATGAGAGAAGATGAGAAATGAATACTATTGAATTGAAACGGATCATCATTGTTGTACAGTAATAACATTAAGCAGCAACTAGAGTGACAAACTGGAATCAAACAAATACTAAAACGTTCCTTGCGAGAAGAATACATAAAATGCCCATCGACGGGACAAAGTGGTAGATACAAATAACAAGAATACAAAACCACATTCACGTAAACCATCCTCAGACGGGCTACGACACATTCTCATTTAGTGACTGCAATCTAACGTAGCAAGACCACCGAGAAACAAGACCGAGCTTCAGGTGGAACAAATTGATATCAACTCACATGAGCAGATTAGCCTGACATCAACTGTTGACTGTTTTCTTCTGTGTATTTGATTGCGGACAGTACCCATTTGCAGTGTTTTGGATGTTAAAATGTTGTTTATTCCACCATTTTCTCGGTTTACTCTTAGGTCCATTGTCTTCATTTGCGCCCAAATTAGACGAGCTATCTGTTGAGCGTTTTGACAATGTCTGATCTAACAACCCTGAATATGTTCAGATTTTATTTAAAAAAAGTATTACAGGATTGAAGGAAGTAGAGGGGAAAAAATGTCTATCTCAATAAAAGACTGATTGTGTAGAAAATGTCAAGGGTTTTCTACGGACTGCGCTCAAATCCATCATTACTTGGAAATGAATTGAAATGTTTAGATCTGAATGGGTTTTAGATGTGGATTTTCTGGTAACTGTAACTGAAATGGTTATGCAGCATCTTATTTCTTTATTCCTGTATTTTTGAAATCATTATATAATGGCAGCATATAATAGTCACATGACATTTCAGGCTCAGATGATTGGCTCAAATCAGGACACATTGGAATGCTAACGGAAACTTTCTCTTTCATGATTTTTAACCCTTTATCAGGTGAAATATATGGCAACTTCATTGACATTGGTTGCAATATTTATTTATTTTTAAGTCCTAAAAGTTCAGAGGTTTCAAAAATAACCCCCAGTGGGTTTTTTTCCAATGTATGTCCTATAAAGGGTTAAACTGTGATGGATTGTGTGTCCTACAAGGGGCAGAATTCACTTAGCACCAAGTTTCAGCTGGTCATAAGATTGGGGTCAGTATGTGTGTGTGATTTCTTATTATTGCTTTTATTCAGCAGAGATGCACTGAATTGATTAAAAGATGTAAAAATGTAATAAAATATATAATTTTGTGTAAAAAATAACTAGCAATGTTTTGAAATTCAGCACATTTTAGATGAATAAATCAAATATGAGATTGTACATGTAAACGAACTTTGATGTGGACTAGTGTCTATAAATATTAAAGCAGAAACTAGGGTTGTCAAAGGTATTGTCTGTAACCAGGGTGTCTGCGGGGTCTCAAAAAGTCTTAAATCTTAAAAGCTAAATTTTAGCCCTTAAAAAGTCTTAATCTACAGAAATATTGTGTTGTAGGTCTTAAATCTTTTATAACAGGTCTTAATTTTCCTGTTTGTGTATAGCTACCCAATCCGGCCATTAACACCCACACAATCACCAACAATCCATCTCAATAAAACTTATAACTTTTATCTAAAAATAAAATTTCATTACTTTCCTTACAGTAATAGTTAAAAAGTTCTCCATTTATTTACTGAGGATACTGACCAAATTTTGTTTTATTAATAAATTTTGAAATATTTTACATTATAATCATTTTTAGTTTGGGCAAGTGAAAATCTTTGCCAACTGGGATATTCAAAAAATCCTTAGCAATTAGCCCTGTATAAGTCTAATATTTCATTCACAATGGTCTTAAAATGTCTAAAGTCTTAAATTTAACTTGGTGAAACTGGCAGAAACCCAGTGTAACACTAATACTAATTCTAGCAAATACCTATTTGTTTATTATTTGATAATGATGATGATTATTATTATGTATGACTGTTTATTAGTACTTAAAGTATGATCTCATTCCATCTCTCTAATCCTACCCAATACCTAAACCCAACTACTAAATTACTAATTGTGACCTAATTTTAGTCAATACCATCACATTTTATTCTTAAGGTATAATTCCTGCTATTAACAAAGCATTAACTATGACATTTGCCTCAAACTACAAATTTGAGGTTGTTTGTAGGATTAAGGATGTATAAGATTTATAAGAACAAATAAACAGCCAATACCTTACTAATAAACAGGTAAAAGACCACTAGTTACTAGTGAGAATTGGTATAAAATGGTCATTGTTTACCTGCTCAACGGACATGACTGTGATTGGCACTGAAGTTCATCGCTTCACCAAGATACAAGGACACTGGTGCGATCAACTGTTATGCCGATGGTACACAGGGAAACTTTTTGAACAATATGGCAATTTTGGAGAGCGATAGATGTTGCTGGGCTACTTTCCAATTAAAAATGAGCAACAATATTAGATCTGTAAACTTTTGCCCTAATTACTTGCCTTGTGTCTCACCTGGTTTCAGCAACATTGCTAAAAAAGTTGCCCTGTGTACCATCAGCATTAGATGTGGCTTTCTAATGGTCCAGGGTCCTGCATATCTGTGTAAGCAGGTATCGCTGCAGTTTGGGTTTTGGGTTGTGGTAATATAACAACAGATTACTGTGAGGTTGCATTTAGGCTTGGAGTAAGTGTAGACCATAAGTGCCCAAACTCGGTCCTGGAGGGCTGGTGTCCTGCAAAGTTTAGTTCCAACCCCAATCAGACACACCTGGGCTAGCTAATCAAGCTTTTACTAGGCTTTCTAGAAACATCCTTGCAGGTGTTGAAGGGTTGGTGTAGACATTAAAAACACAATAGGTTGGCCTCTGTAATGTACAATAAATACATCTAAACTCCAGGAGTTTTGTACAGCCCACTTGGAGATCAAGTCCCACCTAGCGCTGAACAGCCCATTGAGAGCTGGCTACGACCTCCGTTTATCGTTTATTCTCTTCTCTGGTAAACAGTGGTGTTTAAGATCATGCTCAACAGCACTCAAACGTGAGCGGGAAATGGTCATTTTTAAAATTTCATTATCGATTGGTAAAGATTTTGGCAATCCTACTACAAACTATTTACAATACTATTTAAATAAGTTGTTTGCATCATATGGAGTTTGCTGCATTTATATGTAACATTAACTGCAGAAACTAACATAACAATGCAGAACATTCAGCTTTAATTTATAGAAAATAATCATTTAAATTTGTTGTAATTTTCATAATGTCACTAGTTTGACTTTGTGATGATCTAAACGTAGCCCCTGTGAGCATGTTATTAACAAACATTCATACCAGCCTCTCTTCTGTATACAGCTGTGTAAATGCTATTTTAATCAGCAAGAATCAATCATCTGAGGCTTTTCTTTGAAATGATGACCTGCTTTAAAAAGCGTAATCTTGCAATTTTGTCTGTACATAAATGATAAATACTAAAGTCCAGCGAACAGCCACTGCGAGAGCTCTGTGTGCAGAAGCACCTGACAAACACATCAATTCAGGAGGTAAATCAGCTGAATGTTGATATGGCGTCTGCCAGGGAACATTACAAAAACGTTGATCAGATGTGTAAACACTTTAAATGTGACACGTTCCAGATGAAAACACAAGTATCGAACAGACGTCACATTGACGTCAAGCCAAAAAGCAGCCGCGAACTTGCATCCAGAGGCCGTTTGGGAGAAACTCTGAAAACTATAAAGCATTTGAGATTATGAAAGCCATGAAATCTGAGGATTTCATAGATGTTCATTGAAAGAACTTCTCATTTACGCGTGTGAAATCTTAAATTAGGTTAGACCCTGCTCTAAAACACAATGTGTCCTTTTAAATGGATTCCTTTGGTCAAATGCAACTATCAGACTGGGAGAAGAAGCCATTTTGTCTTCTACAAAGGAAATGAATAAGAGGTATTGGGGAAAAAACTGGGACGTCTGGTGTGTCAGAGCTCTACTGGAATGATGGGCCTCAGTTCAGATTGGAAATACTAGAGAATTTCACACAGACAAAAACCCAAAACCAGTTGGGTCACTCATGCTTTCACACTTTCACATACAGAAACGTGAGCTTCTGGACACACACGTGAACTTCTGGTGATCCATTGCTCTTCAAAATGTGCTGCGGCCAACAATTTATTACAAAAAAAGCCCTACGACATTCAGTTTTACAGTATTCCGATGCAGTTTTTAAACGTTACAACTGTTCGGCTAG
The DNA here is from genome assembly GCA_903798205.1 of Danio tinwini. Lineage (NCBI taxonomy): Eukaryota > Metazoa > Chordata > Actinopteri > Cypriniformes > Danionidae > Danio > Danio tinwini. Next base: position 153,214 of record CAIGQZ010032440.1, on the reverse strand, counting down.
TCACCATTTTGTTAGATACTCAAGTGCCACATTTGTATTATTCGTAAATACAGAAAAATTGCATACCCAAATAAACAAAAGTAGTGCAATAAATGTAAAGAAAATAATTAAAATAATAATTTGGTCCGAGGGTCTGGAAAAAACGTCCACCAGACAATACTGTACAAAAAATGGATTGTTGTATGTTGTTGTCGGCTGTCGGTGCGTTTGTTCAGAAACATCCTGATGTGAAATGTAAGATAGAGGAGTGTGTAGAGTCCGTCACCTGCTCTGCAAGATGGTCAGATGAGGATTTCCACCATCTCATTGTCCACGTCCTGCGCTGCCACTGATGCTGGAGGAAGACTCTGCACCGGCGCTCTCCTCTCTAAAGTACTGCTGTGAAACACTGGCACATCTGTGCACATAAAAGCACATAAACACCAATGACCAATAGCAGCCAAGATAAAAATGTTTTATGGTGCTCTTGATACATAAATTGTGTACGTACTATAGTTATTACAATTAGATTGAGCATAATTACATTCAACTAACCCGCATTCTAAACCAGATTATATAGTAAGTACATGCAATTAATTAATGTTTCTCCATAGTTAAATGACTAGTTAAGGCTCATGCACACTAGGACAATTTTCACTCACAATTTTATCATCAGCAAAGTGAATGTGCAAACTCGTTGTTAGATGGCACCAAAGTGACACACAGTCCGCTCTACATTCATCTTCTTAGTTGTTAGTAATGGGTGTTCACCAAGGTTTATGTTTTAGTGCCACCAAGTTGTGTTTATTGTAATTTTGCAGTTTCAGGCACATGAACAAAAGCTTCAATCTTATTGGTTGACCAGTTTTTAAAGTTGTGCGCCAAATAAATATATGTTGTTATTTTAATTTGACTTAAATGACACTTTAACACTTGCTGTTTTGTATATGGCTCACATTGGCACCTTCTGTTTAGTCATGAGGTGTTAAATATTGTTAAGCACAAGTGAAAATCATCAGGCTTTTACACTATAACAAGGACACTTTAAAATAAAGTGACCGAAAGAGCTTAGAAATGTATCCTTCATCTTCATGTTCCTCAACAAAAGTTCAAATTCAAGAACACCTTGACAATACTGGACTATAACTATCCACTATTCTAACCTTGCAATGAAGCCGTGTAGGTGGACATGGGTCCACCTACACGGCTTCATTGCAAGGTTATAATAGTTTTGGATTTTTCATTAGTTTTAGTTTTTAGAGGCAGATTTACTAGTTTCTATATTTTGAAATTGCTCTAGTTTTAGTTTAGTTTTTATTAGTTCAATGTTAGTTTTATTCTTGTAAATAAGGATATTTGTTAGGTGCAAGATATAAAATCATTAGAATAAATATTGTATAATAAAAACTCAACCAAAGATACATTTTTTTGAAACAGGTATTCAGAGGACACAAGATCACTACCATCTACCTATCCTTAAATTCAAATACAACAGCCCACAAGATATCTGCTTTAAGTAAAATATGTGTGCAAGGCTGCTTCTGAGATACACAGCGGTGATGGGAAGTTTAGATCTTTAACACGAACCAGATCTTTTGTGACAATCCTCCAATGTTTGGACTCAACATATCAGTTAAAACTACCATGATCTGAAAAGTTTCTTACACAGGGCTGCCAACTCTCATGCATTCGGCGTGAGACTTACGCTATTGGCAGTATTCTCACGCCAAAAATCCACTTTCTCATGCATACATCTGCTGAATCACGCATGCGCAGTATTATCGGTTCACCACTTCTCAAATCTGATCTCAGTGTACTGTTCTAATAACCAAATAACTGTATATATTGGTTTATTTCGAGTCAGAGGGGAGTATTGGGCATGTTAAAAAGTAAGTAGTTGGTGGATAAAAGTGCTAACTGGAGACGCGAATTGTTTCAAAGGATTCTGTTTGATTTGGTGAATTAGTTCAACTGGTTCTCTTAGAAGATCCGGTTAAAAAGAACAATATGTTTGCTATCACTAATAGAGAAATAAAACCCATTATTGGGCATAAATGTGTTAAATAAATCATTTAAAGTATCTGTATTTAATGCTGTCACTGAGCTGCTGTCATGTCCACTTGTTTTGTCGAGTGAGCAACGGCAAGGACTGACTGGAGGAGAACCGGCTGGATCTGGCCAATGGCATTAGGATTACAGACTCTGAAGTGCCGTACGGATCAAACACCTGACAGCGCGAAGTAAATATATTTACTTTTAAAAGACATACAGTAGGCTTTTGTATTAAATACATTTTGCAAAGAAGAAAACGAAGGACGTTTTGGCTAAAAATTTAGTCAGTTTTGTATGTACACAATACAGTTTCAGTCCAAAAACTTTTTTTTTTTTTATTTCAGTTAAGGAAAAAGATTTTTTAATTCTAGTTTTTGTTTTTTCTTTTGTTTTCGTTAACCATCATTACTTTGCTTTCATTGTGATTTTTAAAAGGCCAATTTTAAGGTTAATGTTTCGTTTGACATTTTTTAAATTGTACTCATTTGTACCCATTTTGAAGAGTCTTTGCTGGATATTTTACAACATGAACTAGTAATGGCTTTTAAATCACACTAAATTATTTGGTATTTTAAGTATTTTATCATGGTTTTTTGTATGTATTTAAAATAATATAATTTGTAAAAAAAAATATTTCACTGTGTTGTTCTTTAATGATAATGGAGATGTAACAAATCAGGAGTTTCACCGCTATTTTTTTTTGTAACTTTTAAAAAGTTCTATCCTTATTACATACTTTATTGATTATATTCATGATATACTGCAAAACTTGTTGGAATATTAAAGCTGGATTATGGGGTACTAGAAGGGTCAAAAACATAATTTTGGATAAAACTAAAACATGTATATACACAATATGTGCACTACATTGAATTGTTAATAAAAATTAAATATAAAGCAGCCACTTCTATTTAAAATATGTACTTTTTTAACCAAATCACACTCATCAAGTCTGTTCAAGTTAAGGCATACATGAATTGCATCTTATGCTTAATTGCATTTTATGTTGTGTTAATTAAACAATATATATAAAAAATATTCAACTAATTATTACTAATATTATTAAACTATTTATTTAAATCACTTTCCCTGCAGCTGGCTCTATTCACTGGTTGCAATGCAAAGACAAACGTAAAGTTAAGATGAACTTGAATGACAAACATCAGGTTGATGGTGTGTAGTGTGTGTGTGTGTGTGTGTGTGTGTGTGTGAGAGATATGTACCGGCAATGCGGTCTGGGATGTAGACTGGGCTGGGGCTGCTGAATCGGCTGGGTCCAGGGACGCTCTGCAGGGCAGGTGTGCTGGGTTTGCTGCTCTCCTGGCTCTTCTCTGTCTGCGTACAGCTGTCTCTGCTGCCAGTCTTTGAGTGTGTGGCGAGGGGCATCGGAGTGGAGGGCAGGACTGGAGACGGAGAAGAGGAGATGGACTCTGTTCTCAGAGAGTCTCCTCGAAACTCTGGACCCAGCAAAACACCTGAAACATGAAGAGGAGAAAATTAGACGGAGAAAAAAATTAAATAAACAAAAATAAGCAGCTCAGCTCTCAGAACATAGTAAACAGTAATTTATGAATAATTTGATGTTTTACTTCATAGAATTCCATATAAAAGTCAGAAATGTTTTTGTACAGGCCTATCTAAAAGTTTAATGGTGCCAACAGATGTAAAAAAAATGTACCCTTTTGCCACCTGGTAAAAACCCCTAACAATCAAGAATGCATGATTATAATAGTGTCATGGCTTTGCAATTAAAAAATATGCTTACAGTGGAAGTCAATAGGGCAAAAACAGCCCCCAACATAATGAAAGGGTAGTCAATTTGAAAAGTACATCACGTACCCAGACTGCCCTTCCAGCTGCGGTCTTCCCTGCGCTCCTCTGTGATCGGGCTGCTGCCGCTGAGCCCCAGAGAGTGAGACAGCAGGCTAGAGCCGCCGGTGCCTGTGGCGATGGACATCAGGGATTTGGATGGCCTCATGGCCGGAGCGTCCAGCTTGCTGGCGGGTTCTTTCCGCGAGCGCTGGTGCAGGACCTTGATCATGGCGTCCTTCTCAATGATCTGAGCGTGCAGGTTCTTGATCCGGCTCTCCATGTCCAGGCAGCGGCGGTTGGCCATCAGGATCTCCTCCTCCTCCTTCTGGATTCGAGCCTCCACTGAAGTGTCGTAGCTGCTACTGGGAGTGTGGCTGATGATGGCACACGACGTGTCTCTGTTAAACATGCAGAAATCAATTAAGAACTGGAGATTTTTAGTACTTAATTTTTTGTTTACTTGTTTGTCCATTTTGTACAAAGTCTGAAAGCAAAAATATATTACAGTGTATAATATTGTGAAATATAATTGCAATTTAAATAACATAATTAAAAAAATTATTTATTCCCACTTTTCAGCACCATTACGCAGTTCCTAGTCACACAATCCTTCAGAATTTGTTCTAATATGATGATTTGGTGCGTGGTCATTTCTTTTTATTATTAGTAATGCTGATGAACAGTTGTGCTGCTTGATATTTCAGCATAAACTAAAATGTGGGTTAAAGGGATGGTTTGTGGAAAAATAACAATTCTTTCATCATTTACTCACTCTTCACTTGTTCCAAACCTGTTCAAATCTGTCTTTCTTTTGTTGAATCGAAAAGATGACACTGTTATAAAGCAGCAACCATAGACTTCAATAGTACTTTTTGTCTTAACATGGATGTCAAGGTTTACTGGTTTCCAGCATTCTCAAAATATCTTCTTTTGTATGCAGCAGAAAAAAAGAAACTCAAACAGCTTTGGAACCTCTTAAGTGTGAGTAAAAATGGAGTAGATTTTTATTTTGAGGTAGTGATGTAATGATTCTACCTGACTCACAATGCAATACGATTCACAATACAGTACAAGATTTTTAACAAAATTATTTAAGACAAATTTAAGGTGAACAAGAGCCCTTTCATATTTTCTCAAATGCTGCATGCATTTTTTTTAAGATAAAATCTTTTCTGCAGTAACTAAATGACAACTTTTGGGATCTCTGTAACATTAGCACTCGTTAAAGCAAGCAGAGATGCCAATTTGCACACAGTTTGTGTTTTGTCTGGTGCACTTCACCGCTGTCATTTAGTCTGCCACCCCACCTCTTGGCCGTCACTGATGTGCAGGTAAAGCGAGTTTGCACCTGTAAACACAGCTCCCTCCTCTGTTTAAAACTGTACAGAGATTTGTTCAACATTTCTACCAATTTGAATCTTCACATATTTTAATCGATTTTCAACCGGCTCAGGATGAATCGTTACATCCCTATTTTTGATAAACTATACTTTAAGTATACTTTATACATTTAAAATCTTACTAAAGTTTTTAAATTGATGCTATTATTTTCAATTCTATTTTTTAGCCACACCCCTTACATTTGGCTCTTGAAACAGAGTGTGAAATGAAAGGGCTTCAAAAAATGTGGTTTAAGTTTCATTTCACATCTTAGAGAGTCGCTTTGAATAAAATTGCTAAATGAATAATTCTTAAAAAAAACTGCCACATTGGCACTGTAGTGCACTTTACAACTGTAAAGTGCACTACAGTGCAAATGTAGCCGTTTTTTGTTACTGCTTCGCAAACTTGCATTCTTTTGTCAAACATTTTTTTCAATGGTCATCTTTAGCTTTGAGAAATAGTAATTAACTAATTGTACAATGCATATTCAGTGTAGAGCAGTGAATGTGTTTACCTCTGTGTGGCCACAGAAGCAGCGGCGTCCAGTGCGAACTGCCTCATGACGCTTTCCTCCAGATATTTCTGCTCCCATTTGGTCATGTCGGCCTCCAGGGCCAAAATCCTCTCCTCTTTTTCTCTCAGGTGCTCCATCAGAGCGGCTGTGCTGAACTCCGGCCCAACTGTGTTCTGAGAGCCACCTTGCCTCTGGGATGGGGAGAGAAATCAGAAGATCAAAATCACATCCGTATAGTAGAGATGTATTTATGTGGCCAAACGTATCAGATAGCTAGCCGAACAGAGAAAACACATGAAGTGACCAGCTGTAAAGAGGCCAATAGAGAATGGCTATCTACGTCATGGTGAGTTGCGTTGTGTTGATGTTTTCGGACACGCTCAAGAGCACACAATGTAAACCAATGCAATCACCACCAAAAAAAAAAGCAGGCCGTTTTCTACTAATACTTTTTAGAGAAAAATCTTACAAACAGTTAGAATAAAATAGACTAAAGTGTAAATATATTCAGAAAAAAATTGTATGTGTGTTTGTGTGTGTGTCTGAGAAGCTGAAAATACTAATACCACAATGAATGTCCAGCATTACAGTGGAACTATAGAGCCAAGCAGATGAAACAGATGAACAAGCTTGTATGTAAGCGACAGTATAAACAAAAAATATATATTTATTATTTTCTGCTATTTTCTGTGGTGTGAGTGCTTACAATTTATTGCAAATCAGTGTATATACATAATGCAGTAAACATATAGTGATCAATGAGATTCAGGTTTTTGTGTCTCAAAATTCCATCCTCCAAAAGTTACAGGCTGCAGTTTACCTGACAGCCACTGGGGTCTCTAATAATAAGGTTTCTGAATAATGCCTTTTTTAACTCGTGATCTGAAGTACGCGCACACACACACACACA
>CAIGQZ010032440.1:94857-131279 GCA_903798205.1 Danio tinwini | reverse complement strand
TTTTTTTTATTGGCTGCATAAATGTGCAACACATATTTGTTAACCCGTGGGACAGTAACACGAGCAACCACGACATATTTTGCCAGAATATTGCTGATCACAGTTTGACACAAATGAGTTAATGCCAAACCAACACTGATGCTGATTGCCTTCTGGATCTGTGTCATAAACACCTCTGTTTATTTGCACAATTGGAGAAAGAAGCCGCAAAACAAAACTTTCTGAAATATGCACTGCTTTGGAAACAAGCTGGCCACAAGTCGGAGCTTCTGGATTTTCTCTCCATCGGAGCGTGCTTCGGCACCGCCCATAAACCCAACAAATAGGCTATAGTTGTGATGATTTAGTGTACAACCAACAAACCAATCTTTTTTTCCATTTGAATAAGTACAGTTAATAAAAGTTCTTATAAAATATTTTTTTTTTAAAACAGACTACATAATCTACGAATCAAACAAATCCAAAGATTTTCTTGATTTTTGCATAATGATGACTTCTGAAAACTGACTGAGACTTTCAGTTTATAGCTTATAAAACATGTATGCTAAATAATGCAATATCAAATGTAAACAACAAAATTGTTATATGCTATAGTAGCCTATACTTTAGCCTAAGACATAATCTTTAAAATAATGACTACTATTAAAAATGTTAAAAATGTTGACAGAGGTTTGTGATATAGGAATTACTGCAGAGCAGTAGTTAAATGCATATTTTCCATAGAGCAATCGATTTGAGGTAGCCTGATATTTTTATTTGATGGAAAAAAAAAACATGATGGGGAAAAAACAGCCTATGCTGTTTTTTTTTTAAAATTCAGTCAGTGTTTTCGTTTTGTAATCTAAATTTGTAATTTAAGTAAAAAAAAATCTAGGTCATGCCTATTTATTTTATTCTTTTTATTTAGTTTAAACTTTTTTTCTATGCTGTTGAAAAACAATGCAGGTGTGTGATGTTCTGTTGTTAATATGTTCACATGTTAAAATAAATCAGTATTTTAAAATGCAATATTTAATGTGCAGACACAAAATAGACACATCAATTATTTTGTTTAAATTAAATAAAACGTTTATATTAATCTGACCAGTTAACGATTAATATTCGGTTAACGAGTGGCGGTTGTCAGTTGGCAAAATTAACCACAATCAGCATCCCTAGTTTCTCTGCTGACTCTAATGGCAACACACGGTACTGCATGTGCACACTGACTTGGCGTGGGAGTTTAGGTATTTAATCATATAGCTAAAGGTGAAGTCATATTTAAGGTTTTTACACAAGTGTCATTGTATGATTGCAGATGAACCACTGAAGTCACATGGAATGTTTTGACAATGTTTCTGGTGAATTTTCTAGACTTTGAATGTCTCTGGACCATTACTGTCTATGGAGGGTCATTGAGCTTTTAGATTTATGTTCTAAAGAAAAACTAAGGTTTCAGGGGATTAAAACCACAGCAAGTGTGCAGTTGAGCAATTGAAGCAAAGAATAACACAAACATGTTTTGGAATTAGTGACATTTTCACTGCTTAGGTATGGTATAGTGGTAAGGTACAATTAATGAATTTTCCTTTCATAAAGATCTCCTCCTAATACTCCTAGAACACTCCAATATATTGCTATGTTCTCACCTCGTAGGTCCCTGTTAAAGTCGTGCACCCTGCGCACCTCCATCTCCAGCTTATTTCTCATGGTCTTCTCAAGTGCTTCCCTCTTTGTGGATGATTTAGCCAAGTTCTCGTAAGCTTCAGACACCATCTGGATCTCAGTCTCCATCTGTAAAGAGATTACATTACTGAGGTCTTACAAAAACAACAAAACAAAGATTTTATTCAACTACAACATAGCATGCAACATTGCCTTCTACTTTAAGCTTGATCTATCACCTAAAAATGCTTACTGAATCAAAAGTTTAGATGGTTATCATGCCAGAGCTGATCCTTGGTCATCTGAGAGCTTATTATAATATTTCTAAACCCTTTTCCTGTAGAAACACCAATACCAAACACTTTCAAACGTCTTTGTTATTAAACACACCTGATTCAACGCATCTGAATTGTTAGTAGAATCTCTAAGACTTCAGAAATAGAAGAATTGGATAACCAACACATCCAAAATGTGTACTGTTGTTTGCCAATTTTACATTGTCTTGTTTTTTGTGAGTCTGTTGTTGTATTTTGCACTGTCTGTATTTTACACTGTTGCTGTATTTGCACTGTCTGTATTTTGCACTGTCTGTATTTTGCACTGTCGTTGTATTTGCACTGTCTGTTTTTTTGCACTGTTGTTGTTTTTGCACTATCTGTATTTTCCACTGTCTGGAGCCAGCACCTCAGCTTTTCACTCATCATAGCACACGTGCTGCTGATGATGTGACAATAAAAGTGATTTGATTTGATTTGCCTCCAACAACAAAGTTGGAACACACTGACCTAACCTGAACTGACCTACATTTGCACTGACATAGGAATGGTTTCAATTAAGTGGATGTGGTACAGTTTATGCCCTAAATTGAGCAAGCATTAAACATTTCTTTCTGCATCTCACTGACTCAAGGCTCCACAATTAAATATTTGATTGTGTACTGGTAACATAATGTGAACCTTCAAAGACAGTCTTACCTTTTGTAGTTTGGACACTTTCTCCCCACACACCTCCAGCTCTTGCTTAAGCAAGCGGTTTTCTTCAGACAGCATATCCACCATCTGCTGGGCACGGGCAAGCATGGTGTAAGGATCCCCCTGCATTGAGTGTGGATGTGGGTAGTGTTGTGCTGGACTCTGCTGCTGCTGCTGGGGGCCCTGTTGGTGGTACTGGTGCTGGTGCTGGAGCATGTGGAGGCCCCTTGGAGCTGACCCATAATGATCATGTGGAAACACGTGGCTCCGTTGATGGGGAGGATGACCTGGGCCGTATGGATCACCTTGGTGAGAACCAGGCCCCTGTGGGCTACGAGCACCTATGGGGAAGGGTGGCTCTCCCAGATGACCCATTGGTTGAGGAGCGTGGGAAGCAGCCAAGATGCTGCTGAAAGTGGAAGACTGAGCACGGGAGAGAGAGCCTCCAGACGTAACTGAAGATGAAGGGCTGTGGTGATGGACAGACCTTTGAGAGTGGCTTGAACTCTCCTTACTTGACCTATTGAGGAGCAGAGTAATGAGTTATACTCACATCTTGATTGATTACAAGAGTTTTCACAAGTAGTATATAAATTCTAGAGAACTTTGTGACCTACAAAATAAATTTTAACTTGCATAACCAACGGCTTCTTTTAAGACATTAAGTCACTGTTGTGAAACAACTATGTACTGCATACCAACCGTTCACAAAAATATTTTTCACAGGTCAACATTCCTGGTTCTCTACAACAATAATGGACAAACTGTCATGCTGTGACATGTTGTAGATGATTATTCGAATTTGATATGCATTCTCTTGCTATATGCCACACACTTGCTCTACAGTGAATGAATTCAGGGAAACAGGCAAAACTGGCTTTTCCCATAACAGGTTTCCTGACAACATGTCCCAGCATTGAAGGGAAGGGCTGTTTTGAGACTCATCACATGGAATTTTTAAACAACTGATAGGTCAGGGAATGTAATTTGTGCTGTAAGGTGCATCGGATCAGTTCCCACAAAGTCCCAAAATTCAGCCCACTTCATAACCTTTAAGAGACACTCACCGGAAAGAGCCGTACTCGGGTGGTGGCTGGTATCGGACATGAGGAATGTCAGCCCTGGCTGGTTGGCTTGTACCTCGATGGTCTGGGTAGAAGTGTCCAGGCTCCTGGTGCTGAGGCTGATGGTGCTGTTGCTGTTTGGGTGGAGAGGGCATTCCTTTAAAAGGATAATCTGGAGGTGGCCCCCTGTGTGGAGGCCCAGTGGGTTTGTAGTAGTCTCCTGGAAGTCCTGGTGGAGGCAGCTGTGGGGAAAGTGGTGAACTGGTAACAGGAGCATGGGCCTTGACCCCGCTGGTGGCCAATGAGAGCTGCATTAGTCTTTCACTGAGAGAACGTACATGGCCTTGTTTTAGATCTTTGAGCCCATCATCTTGGTGTACTTTGCCCCCATTCATTCTCTGCACTGTGGACCTGCCCTCTGGGGGTCGCACCTTAGAGTTGGTGACTCCAGTCACATAAAAAGCAGCACCCACTGTTGGTGGCATCTGCGGTTGAGGCTGCTGGGGTTGATGGCCACGGAAGTACTGCGACTGTACCTTGGCTTGATCATAAGTGGGCAGGTCTTCTGGATTCTGCACCTGCCCACTGACACAGCTACCACCAAGTGACCCGGTGCCTCCGCTACCTCCACCTCCTCCTGCAGTGCGTGTGCTGAGCTTCTCCATGCCACTATCAACCTGCAACTCCTGGCCCTGAGGCTCCTGTCGCGCAATGTGTGGGACCATCGAGTGCTCATCTCCTGGGCTGCCAGGCCCCGGGTATCCGCTTACCGGACCTTGTTGCTGCTGCTGTTGTTGCAAGGCAAGGTAATTTCGACCCTCGCCATAGCGCATTTGCTCCTGCAAGAGCCGCTGCAGAACCGTGTGCCCACTACCACCGCTGTTGCTAGCTGATGTGTCCTCGGAAACTGAGGCTGCTGCCCTCATTTCCAGATCTCGTGACCTACCCACCTCATGGAAGGAGGAGCTTCGGGCACGGTCCACACTCCCTGTGTAATGAGCAATCAATTAACAATAAGTGATACGCTCAGCCATTTACCATGACCATAGGCTGAACAATGATGTTACCAAAAAAATTAAAATTAAGAAACTGAATAAAAACAAACTAAAAGAGATTGACAAATATTCTGCATGTTCTCAGAGAAATGTCTGAAATCTCAGACCCCAACTGCCCCAAACTCTTCACACATTGACAGCTGGGCACCATATTCTTTAAAAATCTAAAATAAGTAACTTCTTTTGTTAATTTATGACCAGTTCACATTTTAAATGTGACAATGGTTACTTTAACCATTACTAATTCCTATCAACTTGTTAATTAGGGATTAATAAAGATGTATCGTGCTGCTTTGTAAAGAATGAGCCAAGTGTCAAGGTGTTGAAGTTCACCCATAATGCAAATTAGGTTACCATTACCATATACAGTTCATACAACATCACTGTACAACAGCTCCACTTCTTTAACATGCAGTCATCTGTTTTCCCAAAGCATATGCATCTTAGTTTATAACTTAAACCCAGATATCCCTAAGCTAGGCTTAAGACACTTAGGCATAACACAAAGCAATTTAAAACAAAAATTACAGCTGTTAAAGCATACAAAGCCATTAGGTAGAAACCATTCCATAACTTCAGTACCAATGTGGGATGTAATGTGTAATTTCACTTGAACTATACTGCAAAACGAAAGGTGACTTATATACATTCTGCTTCTCTAAATCGTGTTAATCTGAAATGGTTTCCACTACTGGCCTTGAACAATTTGTAGTTTAGTGGTTATTGTACCATCTAAAAAGTAATGAAGGGGAACTTATTACGTCTATTGTTTTCTGATATTCCCCGCATTCTCAAGGAGGATGAGGCTTTTTTCCGAAACATCTGTGGTGAATAAATAAATAAATAAATGTAAAGTGAGTCAAAAGCAGAGCCATCAGTGTGCAACTGCTTTCCATCTTGGAAAGCCAAAGAAATTGGGAGACAGAGAGAGTAAAAGAAGAAAAATGCATTGCATATAGTGACCCTTCATACTTTAACTTCCACTTCCTGTCTTTCTCCAATCTTTCACTCACTGAGCCCTCCACAGAGCCAATGAGAGAGATGACCACAAACAAAACAGGATGAGAATGTGAAATGCAGAGGTCACAAAAATAAACTCAAAAGCAAAAGAATGATGGCTGATAACTGTCAAACTCATAAAATAAAAAGCAGATTTGTCAACAGCTTTTTATGTTACTCATATTTACACACATTTGTTCGACTGCAACCTTCATCAAACATGGTAAATAATACTATCAGACAAATTTTGATATAGAAAATCTTTTAAAACACCTTTATTAAACAATGTATTGTTTGTATTAATCACTTTAAACACAAAATGCAATAGGACTTTAGGTGATAAAACTGTATTCAAAATGTTTTACACTGCAAAAAATTATTGACTTACTAAGAGTTTTTGTCTTGTTTCTATTACAAATGTCTAAAAGTACTTAAATTAAGAAGCATTTTCTAGACAACCAAGAAATATTGTTTTGTTTTCAGAAATAAAACAATAAATCAAAGTTAAGATTTATTTTTTTCTTAAAACAAGCTAAATAATCTGCCAGTGGGGTAGATATATGATTCATATTCCAAATGCAAAAACAAGATTCAATTCTTACTCCACTGGCAGACTATTTAACCTTTTTTAAGGAAAAACTCACTTAATTATGACTTGTAAATTTTGAAAACAACACAATATGTTTTTACTTATCAAGCCTATGCTTCTTGATATAAGACATTTGGACTAGAAACAAGACAAAAACTCGATGAAACAAATTTTTCGTAGTGGGAATCACTAGGTAGCAAACGTAGAACTTAACTAACATACAACTTCAAGAGGTTCGAATCATCCCACTGATGTCCACCCCACCCATTTAGGCCCCTCTAAAGTTCTCCAGTCATCTTTTGTCTCCGTTATTAATGTCGACCAATTCACATACCTGTGTGGCTGATGTAGCTGCTTTCGTATGTTACAACTGGCTGTTCATGGTCCTGAGATTCACTCTGGTCGCTGCTCTGAAGAAGCTCCTCAAGTTGCTCCAAAACACAGAGCCGGTCGGCGAGGTCCCGAACGCCAAGCCACTCTAGAACAGGAAGGCACTTGGGCGAGTTAGAACAATGGGGGTGGGGTCCAAAGACAGGCTTTTTTTGGGTTGCAGAGAGAAATACATTACATCTGAAAGATGGGAGACATGTTCTTTCCTGATTGTAATAGAAAAAATAATGGCCTTGTTTTTTTTACTCCCTCACAGACACTAGGGACTACACTGCAGCTGTATTGCTAAGTGACAAAGAAATACAATACTCAGCTACCTGACTGAGATTAGTGGGAAACTCTGATACAGATATAAGGCAGTTTAAGGGAAAGAGGCTTTGAATTTGTTGGTAGAAATAGCATGTGATATACCAGTTCAACTCAAACAGGAATGCAAGAATGTGCTTTATTGTAAGGTACTGAGATATGCTTTAAAATACAAGAAAATTATGTAACCTAGAATAAAGTGTGTGTGCCATCATACTGACAAATGTTTTGAAATAATTAATTTTAAAAAGACTTTTGTGTATTTATATATAGCTCTGGGGAAAATTAAAAGATTCTTTCCAAGTTCTTGCCAGTTTTTATGGATTTGCAATTTAGGTAGTAAATAATAATAATAATAATAATTCATTTCATTTGTAAATGGTGCCTTTCTGGCTACCCAAGGTCATCTTACAACAAGCATTAACAGCCAGACCAGAACAAATAAAAACAATTAATAAAACGTTGCCAAACTAATTTTTAAATACATGTAAGGAGTTGCAGGTAAAAATACATTGTGAGTATAAAATAACATGATAGTCAAAAAGAAAGCCTGCTTAAAAAGATGGGTCTTGGGGTGAGATTTAAAAGTCTGAAGACTATCACTGCTCCTTAGGTTCAGGGGAGTTCCATAGCCAAAGAGCCATGGAGCTAAAAGATCTAGCGCCCATTGTGCTTAATCGAGTGCGAGGTTGCACCAGGGAGAAAGAGTTAGCTGATCTAAGAGTGCTAGAAGGGGTGTAAATATGGAGAAGTTTAGCGAGATATTGAGGAGCAAGATTATGAAGCACCTTGAAAGTGAGAAGTAGTATTTTAAAGTCAATACAAAACTTTAAGTGTTTAAGGTACGTGTTTTGAGTATGATGTGCATTTGTGTTTTATTTAAGAAATGAATGATATATTCATTAGTTTTTGAAATTATATACACTTTTTTTTTGCAGAAAATAACATACAGCTATGGAAAAAATAGAAAAAAAGTGACAACTTCAAAACGAGCAAAATGTTAAAAATTATTTTATTCTATAAAGGTCTGCTAACAGTTCTTTTTTTCTGGTGAGAATAACCATTTCCGCCATTTGTTGAGACTTGGTTTAAAGGAAATCTGGGTTTATTCCACCAAATATTGATTTCTTAACCCTTCTTAAGAGCAATAACAACCTTGTCATGAAACAAACCTTGCCACCAAAATAGCAAAGACCTTTCTATGTTTTTTTTTGTGTAAGCAAGTATTTTACAGTACTTTAAAAATATAAAAAAAATGTCAATGTCAAAACAAAATGTTGTTTTCAAACAATTATATTTCATTTATCAAAGTCAAAGTAATGGAGAGATGTCACATCCATAATTAAGCTTTTTCCTCATAAATGCAAAAATTAAAAAATTTAAAAATTTTTTTTTGATGTTTCAAAATAACAATGTTTCAATATAACGTTAACATAGACTTTCCCTGTGAATTTTTCTAAATGACAACATATATAAATACACGCATACAGCTATAGAAAAGAAAAGAACAAATAAGAGACAATTTTTCAATTTCTCTAGAAATGTGTTTGAGCAAAATGTTAATAATTGTTTTATTCAATAAAGGTTTTATTTTTAAAAAAGTTTTATCTTTTTTCCACAGAAAATTACAATAATTACAATTACAATAAACATTTTTTCCCCATTTGTTGTGACAAAAAAATCAGGGTTTATTTAGCCAAATATTGATTTCTTAACCTTTCTTAAGTTAAAACGTTCATATTTAGGTATTTGTCCCATTATTTGTTTTTTGTTGTCTTTGTAGACATTTTACTCAAAGCACCTACCCATTAAAGGTAAACAAAGGGAACTAAGTTAGTTTCTCTCAAAAGTGTTTACAGAGCTGTGTGCGCACAAATCTAAGCAACATCTCACGCCAAGATGTACTGATTTGTATTTTGCATAATGCTGAGAATTGTCTGGATGCAAAATATTGTCATTAAATACTATTCGTAAATATAATTTAGACAAAAAGCTAGACACCTGATTACAGACAACATATTTTTAAGAGAGAACTCACTACCAACAACTCCTGAATCACTCAGATACAAAAATTTATACTGCTATGAATAAGTCTCAATCATACAATGAACCAGAGCCCTCTCTGATACACCCCAGCCTCGACAAAAACAGAAATAGGCTACAGATGCCTCACACCCCTGCTGACGCTTCAACTTCAAGTTCCTTGACTGTTTTAGATAAACAGTTTATTCCACGAGTGGAGTGGCCAGAAGTGTATTTGTGGAATCTGACATGGATAAAAGTCCACAGATAGGTACCCCAATGAAAGTTTCCAAAGACTCCGACCTCACAGTCCTGCCATGGCTGTGTAAGTGACACTACAGTATGTGTTTACAATCTGAATACTGACAAAGGTATGGAGTGCTGTATCTCAAAGTACATGCTGCAAAAAAAACGAGTTTTTGTCTTGTTTCTAGTCCAAATATGTAAAATTGAAGTAAAACATATTGTCTTGTTTTCAGAAATAACATAATAATTAATGTTTTCCTTAAGACATGCTAAATAATCTGCCAATGGGGTAAGTTAAATATTCTTATTTAAACAAAAGTGAAAACAAGATTGTTTACTTACCCCATTGGCAGATTATTTTGCTTCTTAATTTTGACATATTATTTCTGAAATCAAGACTGTATTTCTTGCTTGCTTAAAAAATGCTTTATGATTTAAATTTTTTTTAGATAATTAGATTACAAACAAGACAACAACTAAGCAGGAAAGCATTTTTTGTAGTGCAATTGCCAAAACTACAACTCTGCTTCTCTGTCCTCTTAATTTTATGAGTACTTGTTTACTATAAACACAGTGGATACACCAAATGTTTTGTCTCAACTGAACATAACCTTCAATAAAGTTCAAACATTAAGTGAAATTTAACTTGGCATCCCACTCATACTGCAATCAGAACAAGAAACTGAACTGAAAGCTATGAAAAATACAGTCAACGTAAACATAACTCACAGATACTTCGTTCCACCAAAGACGTTTTGGGAGAGAAAACTCTTGAGCACTTATCCTGAGTTATACTCCTCCGTTCACACACTCAACAATACTGCAGCCGCACTCGTGTGCTGAACTAGCTAATGCATTCCATCAGGTGTGGCTGTAAGGAGAGGTGCACTGGACCAATGCCAGTCATCTACACACCTTCAAACCTGACTGCTGCTCTTAATACTCCAAACTTCAGCATCAAAATGAGTAGTGATAATTATTCGAGACTGGGTGTGCGATGCATATCTGACTAATCTGACTAATTTCACAGTTGGAAAAGTAATTTGTGATTTGTATATTTTTATATGATGCTTGCTTGTCCGAAAAAGTAAGGTGACATTTGGAGAGCACATTTTTTTGAATAAGGAGTGCTGTTTTGTGAAAGCAGGACAACCATGAACTGTATTAGAGTCTGACAAAAAAAGAATGGTCTGGGATGGAGTATATGTGAACTCTGATTCACTGAGTTTGGTTCTGATGTGAATGCAACTGTACTTAATCACAAAAGTGAGTGAATTTAATAGTTTTTTCAACATGTGTGACAGATTTATATTTAGTTTTTTCTGAAAAAGAAAACAAACATTCTCATATTGTTTTGAATGATGAATGATGTTTTGAGTCAAAATACCCTTCATTCTAAAATCTCTCACTTGTAATATAAACTATGAGGACAAACAAATAAATAAAATAATCGTTAATTAATCGTAATTGGGTTAAAATGTTTAATTAATCAAAATTTTGAGTTTAGGCCCAATCTAATAGTTCAATTTAATAGATTTCTCAACATGTGTGCCTGAGATTTATATTTCATTTTTTCTGAAAAAAAAAACAATGAATAATGAATGATCTGTTGACAAAAAGATGCATGAGTTAGTGCTTTGGAAACAAAATATAATCTTCAAAATATAATATATATGTAACAGAAGCAAGCATTTATTCATTTTGCTGTCTCCTGCATTAGGGCTGTACAATATGATCGAAATATTGCAAGTGCGCATGAGCGATTTAATACAAAAGTGACCTGATGACCAAGAAATTAAGTCATGTTTAGAGGAACACTGAGTTATGAATTTTATTCATTCATAGTTATTGAAATTAGGGCTGGGTGTTTAATCAAAAAGTTATTGAAATCAACATTCAGAAACTATAATCGATTGAGTCAATTTTTAAAAATTATTTTACCTACTAAATCACGTAACCCCAATGCACTGAAAATTGTTAAGCACTTTGCAACCACATCTGATCTCTATGGAGTTATTTCAGTGACAATTGTCATGAGCATTTTAAGTATTATAAGTAGAAAGCGCATTCATGTAATAAGGGCGTGCGAATCTCTTTGCTTACACACCGATTTCCTCTGTTCATACACAAAACTTGTGAACTTTCAGATGTTTTTTACGTCACTGATTTATTTTCACTTTTTTTGTGAGGAAAAAATGACTGTTTCTTAACAGGGATAGTAGTCTTAACAATGTCCTAACACTCAAGTGATTTTATTTTTCTGTTGACCACAAAAAAGCAGCCATTCTCATCCATCGAAAGAACAAAGGCTGCTTTTGAGTAAATGAGTGAAAATTAGCATTTTGGGTAAATGATCCCTTTAAGAAAGCAATAAGACTGCAAAGCTACTCCACTCCACGATTCTTCTTGATGTTTTAAGGTTGATACATCAATACTGGTGGAGCAAAGTGAAGGTGATATTTATTTTATCATTACATTTTTTTGTTTACTTTGTTTAAATGTATAATTTGTTTTATGCAGAAGTAAAAACATGGTTGTGCTACTTTAGAAATTGTAGTGATTCTTTCTTTTCCCTAAAATAATATGAAGCAGATGTTGAATTTAACATTTATTAAATATTGTATCATCCATCAAATACTGCATATTGCTTATTTCTTCAATATTATTGCCCTATTCTGATAATTGTTTCCTAATAAGATGGGTCTGTGGCTCTGAAAATGCTAATTAAATGTGGTTCAAAACCAAAAAATACAGTGTGAACATTATCAAAATAGTACATGCGCAATATCAGATTTTGTAAACACATTCCAGGAAGGTAAGGGGATCAATTGAACTTTGGTTTAGTGGTTCTTTAGTGCTTTTGGTGGGGGCTTTGTCAGAATATTTGTTGAATGTTGTTACACAATTTCAAATTCCTGACCGCACTAACAGTCAAAAAAGTTTCTAACAGTCAAATTATGTTGTCTTTGCTGTGAAACCCCAAAAACATGTAATTTCTTCTGCCTAAATGTTTTAAAATCACTTAAAATTAGGACTGGGTCAATAATTAATATTATATCGAACCGTGATAAAAATTTATGTCAATAACAATGATAAGCTCTGGACTTTTTTACTCTTTATTGATCTAAGAGCCAATCACACAGCAGGATTGTGCAACAATGGGAATCTAAAAGTGTGCTGATATTAGAGATGTAATAGCAAAAAAAAAAAAAACAGGTTTAATTTATCGGCTTAAAATATGTAATGCCATATAATGGACCCTCTATTTTTTGTGGCTTCAGTCATTCTTTTTTATTATTTTTATTTATTTAGGTTTTATTGCCATATCAGCAGCATTGGCTATATTCATGGCAAAAACATATACTAAAAAATATACAATATAGAAGTATACAATAAATACAATAAAATCAGTTTCTTAACAATCATACATTGTAAAAAACAACAACAAAAAGTATACAACAGTACTGAAAGAGTCATATACAATCTTTTAGTCTGATTAAAGATAAATATTCTAAAAGTGTTCCAGAAGGCACGTTTTCAAACATTTCACTTAAAATATTTCCCGAATAAAAACATTCTCTAATATCATTTAAAAATACACATTCTATTAAAATATGCTTTACCGTCAAAATATTCTTACACAAGTCACAAACAGGCTTTTCTTCCCCTTTCAATAAATATGCATGTGTGAGTCTTGAGTGTCCAATTCTGCATCTTGTATGTACAACCTGGTCATGTCTACTTTCAAAATGGTAATTTTTTCTTTCATTTACAAATGGATTCACTTCATACAATTTGTTATCCCTACATTCATCCCATTCCATTTGCCATTTCTCATTAATATACCGATTTAAAACAGGTTTCACATCAGACACAGGGATTTCACATTCTGTTATTTCTAATTGTAAGGCTTCCTTAGCTGCTTTATCTGCACGTTTGTTTCCAAGGAATCCCATATGACCAGGTATTCAGCAGAAAATTATATCAAAGTCTTTAGTCTTTAAAAGGTCCACTTTTTCTATTATACTAAAAATTATCGGATGATCAGTTTTCAGAGATTTAAGTGCTTGTAAGCAGGACATCGAATCTGTGCAAATTAAAAACTGGCGTTGCTGTTCTTTTTCTATTTGCTCCAGAGCTAAAAGCAGTGCACAAGCTTCAGCTGTGAATATCGAGCTTTGTCCAGGAATACTTTTTCTAAAACACTCTGAACCAATCATTGCTGCAGCAGATACTTGTCTATCTGATTTTGAACCATCTGTATACACTGGTACATAAGTTGGTAGATTGCATCGGATATTCATAAATTCTTCCTGGTAAACATTTGGGTGGATTTCCATTTTTTTTAAACTGAGACAGGTGCATTATAATAGATGGCTTTTTAATATACCAAGGTGGTATAGGGCATACATGCATCGTTGTTATTATATCCAGATTGATATCCAACTTCTCCAAGTAAGTTTTCATTAGAATTCCGAAAGATCTGATGTATCTGGGTCTGTCTTCATATAGGTGCTGATACTGAGGGTGGAAAACTGTAGAAAATGCTGGGTTGTCTTTATTAGCATTCAGCTTGACTGCATAGTTGAGAGCCAGTTTCAATCTTCTGTTATAAAGTGACATTTCTCCTGCTGCTGTTTATAAACTTTGAATTGGAGAAGTCCTGTATGCTCCAAGAGCAAGTCTCAGTCCTGTATGATGTACTGTATCAAGCATCTTTATGTATGATATTCTTGCAGATCCGTAAACTATGCTCCCATAATCCATTTTTGATCTAATAAGTGTCCTGTAAAGTCTTAAGAGTATCATCCAATCTGCACCCCATTTGATCTTTACTAAAACTTTTATAACATCCATTGCTTTAAAACATCTATTTCGTAATACTTTAATATGAGGAATAAAAGACAATTTATTGTCAAATTTCATTCCTAGGAACTTTACCTCTTTCACAACTTGTATAGGTTCTCTATCTAAAAAAAGCTCTGGATCTAGATGCATAGATCTTAAAAGACAAAAATGCATGCATACGGTTTTTGATTTAGAAAATTTAAAACCATTTAAAACTGACCAGTCATACATTTTATTTATACATATTTGAATTTGTCTCTCGATTGTACTCATATTTTTCCCTTTATAACAAATACATATATCATCTACATATAAACTATAAAATATATTATTCCCAATTACATTTACAATATTATTAATTTTAATGCTAAATAGTGTTACTGATAGTATACTTCCTTGGGGCACTCCTGATTCTTGTATATGAAATTCAGATAATATATTTTTAATACGTACACAAAAAACTCTATTGGATAAAAAATTTGCAATAAAATTTGGCAAATTTCCTCTAAAATCCATCTCGTGTAAATCTTTTAAAATGCCATACCTCCAGGTAGTATCATATGCCTTTTCCAGATAAAAAAAAACTGCTACTATGTGTTCTTTTTTAATAAAACCATCTCTAATAAAAGATTCTAATCGTATAAGATGGTCAAGAGTACTTTTCCCTCTTCTAAACCCACACTGATATTTATTGATCTTCTGTTCTTTTTCTAAAATCCACACCAATCGATCATTAATCATTCGTTTCATTGTTTTGCAAAGGCAACTGGTAAGTGCTATTGGGCGATAATTATTTGGATCAGAATGATCTTTTCCTGGTTTAGGTATTGGTATAATTATAGCTTCTTTCCAAAATTTCTCCTGATTTCCAGATGTTGTTAAACATATTCAGTAGAATATGTAGTACATTTTGAGGTAAATGTTTTAAAAACTGATAATGAATTTTATCAGGTCCAACTGCAGTATCTTTGGCATTTTTAATAGCTTTTAAAAGTTCTTTCATATTAAAAGGTTGGTTATATAATTCAGTGTTTTCAGAGGAAAAATAAAATTTTCTTCGTTCTTGTTTTCTTTGTATCGTTTCAAATTCAGGCAAACCGTTTTCTAAAGGTGAATTTCTTTCAAATGTCCTAGCAAAATTGTTGGCAATATCCTTCTTCATTGTTAATACTTCATTTGGAAGTTTCAAATGTTGCATTTGTAATCCTCCTCCTTTGTTTTTCATCTTCCGTATCATATCCCATATTTTCTTTGCTGGAGTCTGCGATGTTAAACTTGATACATAGTTTTTCCAACTCTGCCTCTTTGTTTCGTTAATGATTCGTCGTGCATAAGCTCTTGCTATTTTCAGTCTGATGAGATTTTCTTTTGTTGGATGTTTATTAAAAATCCTTTCCGTCTTCTTTCGATCAGCAATAGCCTTTTTACAGTCTTCTTCAAACCAGGGGTTTTTCCTGTGATGTGGTTTTATTGATGTTTTTGGAACAGATTTTTCTGCTATTTCAATAAGTATATCTGTAAATTTCTTCAATGGATCTTAAAGTTCTTGCCAGTCTATGTTGAATTTCTCATGACATAGTGTTTGGAAAGTATACCAGTTAGCTTTTTTTTATTTGCCATCTTGATGTGTCTTGTTGGATATCTTCTTCAATATATGTTATAATCAATGGAAAATGATCACTTCCACAAAGATCTTTTTGAAACTTGCCATGAAAAGTCAATTATTATTTGTGATTCACACATAGTTAAATCAATAGCAGAATATGTTCCATACCCCGGATGTAGATATGTATTTGAACCATCATTTAGTAGGCATAGATCATTTGTATATAGCTTCAGTCATTCTTGGGGTACTCTTATAAATCTGGAAGCATTAACAACTGATATCGAAATATATATCTTTATCATTAAATATGGAAAATAATTATCAAGATTGCATTTTTGCCATATCGCCCAGCCCTACTTGACATGCTTAAGTCTTAAAGACACAAGCAAATAATAAACTTTCGCTCTGTTATAGTTAAACTTTGCAATGACTCCACAAATCTTATGTGTTCTGACGTAGCTGATCAACTTTAATCTCAGCTAGACATTGTACATGCAGCGATGTGACTATTGCAGATGTGCACGTTGCAATATCAACCCTGAAAATAATAAATAAATAAAAAAATGCAAAGAATAGTTGTTATATGGTATTCAAATTTCTTCCACAGTCATCAAATCGCAATCTAAAAGAAGACCCCTGAGATGTGGTATAATTGGAGATTCGCAAACTAATCTGCAAAAACTGTGATGGTCTCAAGTCAACATGGACCTAAAAAATCTCTGAGGAATGTTTTAGGCTTATCATTGAATTTATGTTATGAAAGTTAAGGCAATTCTTAAAGCAAAAGGATATCTTTCGCTAGTACTAGACTGTTTAATAAATCAGTTTGGTTTAAATGTACCAAAAATACATTGCCTATATTCACTGAGAAACAAATAAAAATTTTCATTTTCAAAATGAGGTGTACTCAATTATGCTGAGCACTGTATATGTTAATATTATATATACAGTTGAAGTCAGAATTATTAGCCTCCCTTTGAATTTATTTATTTTTTTTACATTTCTCCAATGATATTTAACAGAGCAAGGAAATTTTTACAGTATGTCTGATAATATTTTTTCTTCTGGAGAAAGTCTTATTTGTTTTATTTCGGCTAGAAAAAAAGCAGTTTTTTTTTTTTTATGAACCATTTTGAGGTCAAAATTATTAGCCCATTTAATCTTTTCTTCTTTTTTTGACAGTCTACGAAACAAACCATTGTTATACAATAACTAGTCTAATTACCGTAACCTGCCTAGTTGACCTAATTAACCTAGTTAAGCCTTAAAATGTCACTGGTATAGAAGTGTCTTGAAAAATATCTAGTAGAATATTTTTTACTGTCATCATGGCAAAGATAAAAGAAATCAGTTTTTAGAAATTAGTTATTAAAACTATTATGTTTAGAAATGTGTTGAAAACAGAAAAACTCTTCTGTTAAGCAGAAATTGGGGAATAATAAATAAACAGGGGGGCTAATAATTCAGGGAGGCTAATAATTCTGACCTCAACTTTATCTGTGATCTGTTGACTTTTGATGTTGAAAATTCAACTCTACAGTTTACCAAAGAGACTTTTATTGACATTTTAGTAATTTGACGGCATGGGCCGGTGTAAGATTCTGACGGTATGATAACCTTGCATAAAAATATCACGGTTTCACGGTATGACAGTATTGTGTTTACTGCTCTAAAATATATTCTTTTAAAATGTCTGGCTGAAAAACAAAACCTTTTTTCCCATTGAACACAATATATTTTATTTTGAGAAACATTTAATTTATTTTGGAGCAGTAAACATGTCAGGCTAAATAATTCAAATGAATCACTGACTTCTGCTGCCTTCATTAGTTTCATGAAGACAGATGACACAGATTTCTTTACAATTTAAAACGGCATATTTGGATATCTTTTCTGCTGGAGATACTGTTGTTACACATACCTTAGAAACGGTATTACATAAATTTTGGCGGTTTTAAAACCTTGACTTTTCCAAACTGCGGTAAACCTTGAAAACGGTTATCGTCCCATGCCTAAATTTGACTAGTTGACAGTAGTAGTCAAGATTAAAAGATGTTGGAAGCAAGATCAAGGTCCCATAATGCAATTCAAATGCATAAACAAATGGGAAAAAATATAAATAAAAACATGAATCACAAAAATCACAAAATACGGATATTTTTTTACAGTGCAACAAGGTGTAAAATAAAGTGGCCACTAAGCGTGCCTTAACTGCATTAAAAAGGTTTGTACTGTATCAGTTCATGACCCATTAATAACCCAAACATTTTGTCAACAGACAAATCCCTAAAAAATGTCAAGCCAACTAGAGCAAAGGATCCACCTGCTGAAAAACAGTTGACTAATGTAGAAACAGGTGGCAAACCGCAAGTCCTCAGATAAGAAACTAAAACACCTGGCTTGCCGTAACACAGCCAGCAGTTATTCCTTCCTCATAATCCTAACTGCTGCCGCCGTGTCTGTTCAAGAACAACTGAACAGAGCCAAGAGCAACATTGGGTACTGGGCAACAGCTTACTGTAAAGCCAAAAAAAAGTGCAACCAATTAATAATAATAATAATAATAAAGCAGCTTCATCCACCAGCAATGCTATATGGCAAGGTTCAATAAACATGTCAGCCATACAAAAATATCACCTCTGGTGTGCAATAATGGGGAGATAAAGTCAAGCAAATATTTTCATTTAACACTACCTGACTTCCTTGAAAATAAATGTTATGCTTATATAAATGGGAAAATCCTCAAGTTATACATTAATAGTTAAAGCAATATTTATAATACCAGTATGTCAGATTTAAAATTACACAAAAATTTATGACGCATTTTACTAACTGTAACCAGGGGTTTCTAAGGGTCCAAAACATTCTGAATGGACGCTGACATTGTCTAAATATTTACGTTTCATGCACAAGCTTCCCAGGGCCCCCATGCAGACACTGTTTACTCGAGTAATACATCAGGAATGTGGCCCAGAGTAGGTTTGAGTACGGGCTCACACTGGCACTCGGTCAAACAGCCTCTGACAGACAGAACACTCCATTCCTGCCCTCATTATGCTGAGACACTCCAGATTCTCGGTACAGCAATAGGTTAATATCAGATCGAGGACTGAAGTTAAAATGTTTTTTTCCACCATACCAAAAAAAGAAAAGGTTAATTTAACGTTACATTAGGACACGCTTGCTAATCTTCTAAACGATTTCCAAAAATGCCCAGTAGTTTGGTGTATAGAGCGACTAATCCTCTCACATCTAATCTTTCAAAACACTTTTCATTTTACACTTCCATTCTTTTTTAATCATAAGACTAAGCTGACACAATAGAAGTAATCAGCAAACAGATCAGATATAGGCATATAGAAGTCTGAAAAATAAACAATAAGTACCGATGTTGGGTAATTTGACCCAATGCAACAATAAAAAGTGCTTGTCCAACCTGTTTTTTTGCTCTTTCCTTTTTTTGTATAATAATATAATAAAATATTGTCATACTATTAACTTTTTCTTGCCTTAAATAAAAAATAAATTATCTTAGATTTCTTAAGATTCGGATTCAGGGTCTGTGTCTTTATGATTTCATTTCCTGTTTTACTTTTTTTTGTCTTTGCTTATTGTTTACACAACATGTCACTATTACTAGTACCATACTAGTACTGAGTTGGACCCCCATTTGCCTTCAGAACTGCTTTAATCCTTTGTAGCATAGATTCAACAAGGTACTGGAAATATTCCTCAGAGATGTTGGTCCATATTGACATGATAGCATCATGCAGTTGCTGCAGATTTGTCGAATGTCCCATTTCACCACATCCCAAAGGTGCTCTATTAAATTGAGATACTGTGATTGGATTAAGATTGGTTACTGTGGAGGCCATTTGAGTACAGTGAACTCATTATCATGTTTAAGAAACCAGTCTGAGATGATTCGCGCTTTAAGACAAAGCACGCTATCCTGCTGGAAATAGCCATTAGAAGATGCGTACACTGTGGTCATAAAGGGATGGACATGGTCAGCAACAATACTCAGGCTGTGGCGTTGACACGATGCTCAATTGGTACTAATGTGCTCAAAGTGTGGCAAGAAAATATCCCCTACATCATTACACCACCACCACTAGCCTGAATCATTGATACAAGGCAGGATGGATTCATGCTTTCAGGGTGTTGATGCTAAATTCTGACACTATTATCCGAATTTTGCAGCAGAAATTGAGACTCATCAGACCAGGCAACGTTTTTTCCAATATTCTATTGTCCAATTTTGGTGAGCCTAAGCAAATGTTAGCCTCAGTTTCCTGTTCTTAGCTGACAGGAGTGGCACCCGGTGTGGTCTTCTGCTGCAGTAGCCCATCAATCTCAAGGTTTGAAGTGTTGTGTGTTCAGAGATGCTCTTTTGCATATCTCGGTTGTAACGAGTGGTTATTTGAGTTACTGTTGCCTTTCTATCAGCTCGAAGCATCTGGCCATATTTCTCTGACCTCTGGCATCAACAAGGCATTTGCGCCCACAGAACTGCCTCAGATTATTCTCTGTAAACCCTAGAGATGGTTGTGTGTTAAAATCCCTGTAGATCAGCAGTTTCTGAAATACTCAGACCAACAACCATGCCACGTTCAAAGTCACTTAAATCACCTTTTCTTCCCATGATGCTCGGTTTGAACTGCAGCAGATCGTCTTGACCATGTCTACATGCATTGACTTTCTGCCATGTGATTGGCTAATTAGAAATTTGCATTAACAAGCCGTTGGATAGGTGCACCTAAAAAAGTGGTCAGTAAGTGTATACTGTACATTATTTCTGTTAGTGACAAGACTTTTGTCTAAGCAAAGTCAGACCTTACTGTCCTAATTACAGTAAATAATTAAAAATCAAGGCATGATCATATTTTATTTTTATATTTGGTCTTTCATATAAGCCACTTCTGATACCAAATGATTAACTAGACGTCAAGTTTTTATTTGTTGTTGCTAAAACTTGGATAGACGACAAGACTTTTGTCAGGTAGTGTACAGTTGCATACACATCTTTCGAGTGCTTATGAACCGGCTTTAAATTGACAGCTTACATATGGCATCCCAAGGAAACTACTACCCATGAGTAGGCTGCAAATTTCCAGATTATTTTAGCCCATCCCTGAGTCTAAATGATATGCAAATAATTCATTCACAACAGTTTTTAAAGTACTATTTTCTGTTTTTTAGTATATAGATTAAATGAGAAACTTGATTTCTTTATCAAACAAGTGGATCTAATTAGATTTGTACTGTAAACTTTAAATAAATGTTAAAATGATATTACTCATCTTTATATAACATCACTGGAAACATGTATCACCCTGACATTTTTTTACTTATGCAGAGCAAATAAAATGCAGAAGCTCAATCAATGACATCAATGAAATTAATAGATTTTGACCTAAAAAAAAGAGTGCTATGTCATTGGCCCATTTGCATGTTACTACAGACTTCACCCTTTGGTAGAGCTGTGGCAAAAGCAAGCAGGATTTTCCATTGCATTTTCTTGTCTTACTTCCCGACCTGATGAATATTGCCGCAGGCTACAACGGTAAACCGTCTAATGCTGACGAGTGGCAGAACAGCATTCCGCAAGGGCTAAAGTTTTACCACGACAGCCTCCTGACATCAAAATGTAAAAGCGGGAAAGATCCGCGGGATGACCCCCCCCCCCCCCCCCTTCCAAGTAAAAAAAAAATTACTTTTGCAGGCACTGTTTACATAACAGGGGAGCATTAGGGGAAGGTTTACAGAGGTTTAATGAACTCCAGAGAGTCTGTGCATGTTAAAAAGTCCTTTTATGCTTTATGTAGGACATGATAACACTGACAATATTGTTATGGGAGAAGGAGAAGCTAGCACAAAAAAAAGTTTGTGTTAGTAGAGATAGAGAAAGAGATGTTGATGACGACGAGACCACAAGAACGCAATAAAGGAAGAGGATCAAAAGTTTGTGGGAGGAACAAAAAATGGTGAAAAAAGACAGATAATCTACTGTATAGTCCACAGTAAAAAAACACAGAATTTTGAGGGTCCAAAAAAGTATCATTTTGAAAGTGCTTTGAAAATGATACCAATATCGTCTCTGTGTAAATGTGATTTTGCTGGAATGGTGAAGTGTTTCTTTACAAAGTGACATCACCAACCACTGGACTGGCCATAATAGCCACCATACATTGCACAGCAAGTGTTTTTAGAGCTTGTAAACACAATTTTTTGAAAGTTTAATTTTTAAAATCATTAAAACCTGTTGTTGTATCTATTGTACTTTTGGTTTGTACAAACGGTGATATCATTCTTTACACAGTGAAATGTAAATTTTACAAATGCAACTTGAAGTCAATTTACATCACACTGACAGTGTTGTCGTTTGTCAAAAGTTGTTCAATCAATGAAAACAAGCCATGACAGACGCCACCAGACATGTAAAGCAGTAACACTAATCTGACAATCCCAACCCAAGGGTCTGCCTTTGTCTATTGGTGTGATCTGAACTGTTATTAACAGCATTTTTTGTCTGTATTATAGCCCATTCAAACTGAGATTGTTTCGTCAAAAGGCCTCTCTATGCAAAACTTCTCAAAAAAAAAATTTCATGTTAGTAGGACTGGGATAATAAATCGATGGTTTGTGTTTCATGCATTTCACTCTATCTGAAATTGATTCCGAGCTTAGTTTTTAACTGCAGATGACGCTCTAGGCTAGTTACATCTTAGTGAGCATGTAGAAGAGTACTTGTGCTTTCCTCATGTACTGCAAGTCAATGGTCCCCAACCCCTGGGCCGTGGGCCAGTACTAGTCTGTGGATCAACTGGTACTGGGCTGCACAAGAAATAATTAAATATTTCATTTATTCTTTGAGTCTGAACGATCTTTTATTTTGAAAAATCTATTCATTTGAAAAATTACCATATCCTCTCAGGTACACCTCAGTCCCATTTGTATGTAAAGCTGCGATCACGTTGGACTTTTCTCCCCATAGACTTCCATTCATATGCACGTGAATGCGTCAGCCTGGAAATGCAGGGTCATGCGTCAAGTTTCGCAGTTCGCTGCGGTGCAAAGTTCAAGCTTGGTGAACTCTGACCTGCGAAATCGCATCACTTGACTGCATGAGACTAATCAAAACATGACCTCTCTGGACAGAACTTTAAAACATGAACCAATCGCTCGCTTTTTTTTATGTCTAATCATCTTGATTAATCCTACCCCTTTTCGCAGGGTCGTTTGACCGCAGCTTAAGGATTGACAGAGTGTGGCTATTTGTAAAGCATACAGCGCCATCTGGTGGAAAAAGCTAAGCTTAGAATAGATTCAGGAGAGAATCGGAAGGCATTGACAAAAATTCAGAGTTGAAGCAAAATCAATAATTTTACGATTCACAATGAATCGATTTATCATCCCAGCCCTACATGTGATACATATTTTCAGTGTAAACCTATTTTAATGAGGCTGAAATGTATATATTTTTATAAACTGTTGTTCTTAGTGGGCCGCCTGAATAACTTGTCAATAAAACTTACTTAAATATCAAATTTGCTTGAGCACTGCATTCTTTAAAATGTTCCTTAAAAACACTCCTATTTTACTGCAAGCTTATTTTTGTCAGTTGCAGGTGGTATTTAGAGGAAGGGGCAACCTCTTTTTTAGAGATCATATGATTGCCTGATAATGCAAGATGAGTCATAAGTTATTTTGCTTTAGTTTCTTGGAAAAGAAAAACTGTACATTCAAATGTTTACAACCACAATGCAAGCAAACTAAATTATCTAAAAATGAAAAGACAAGGACTAAAAAACTCTCACGGGGATTTAAAAAATAATTTACACTTCTAACCACAACAAACTTATTCACACACATTTAATTAGTCTTCCGGTATGCATCCAATGGGTGAATAAGACATCGACAAAAGGAACGGCCTGAGAACAAAGACACATGCAGACAGAGAGATTAAGGCAGAAGGGGGAATTGAGAAACACATGGCAGGAACTGAGCAGGAAACGCAACATTCCATTCTGAAAAGGTCTGGCGCTGCGACCGTAGAGAAAGCATCAAGCTCAGCCTACCCCTGTGTCCATTACTCCCAGCTCGGAAAGATTCTCACACTGCAGCACTGGAAAAGCAGTAAGCTAAGAAACTCTGACACATTTGCTCCATCTCTCTACCTCTGTTTCCATGTTCGACGTAATATGTCTTCGCTGCATTAATTCACCTCCTCCCCTCGATTGTGCTGCTTTCTTGGAATTCAGCCGTGATTCATTTTAAGGGATTATGCTCTTTTAAACATGTGAGGGGCCTGATGGGAAGTCAGCACTGAGAGAAACCAGAGGAAGGCACTCAAGGCCACAACACTTCAGTGCACAGGCAATTCAAGATTTGGGAGGTTTTAGAACAGAAATTACTTCCAAAATACTACACTTTTGATTGCACGCAGTATCATGTCATATTGTTTATTTATATACGCTTTAATGCCATATCAGCAGCATTGGCTATATTCATGGCAAAATCTATACTAAATATACAATATATAACATGCAATCATATCGGTTTCTTGATAAACATTAATTGTACAAAAAACATACAAACAACAACACTGAAAAGAGTCATATACACTACCTGACAAAAGTCTTGTCGCCTGTTTAAGTCTTAGGAACAACAAATGATAACTTGATCAACTTCTAGTTGATCATTTTGTATCAGAAGTGGCTTATATGAAAGGCAAAGGCCTCTAGATTTATGTTTATTTTACAAAAATATAATATGATCATTTAACTAACTCAAATAACTTTTTAATAAAGTAATCTGTAATAGCAAAAAAGCGTTCTTGCAGGACTCTGAGAGGTTATTAAGATTCTTTGGATTCATCGTCAACGTCTCTTACCCCAGACATGCTCAATAATGTTCATGTCTGGTAAATGAGCTGGCCAATCCTGGAGCACCTGGACCTTCTTTGCTTTCAGGAACTTTGATGTGGAGGCTGAAGTATGAGAAGGAGTGCTATCCTGCTGAAGAATTTGCCCTCTTCTGTGATTTGTAATGTAATGGGCAGCACAAATGTCTTGATACCTCAGGCTGGTGATGTTGCCATCCACTCTGCAGATCTCTCGCACTCCACTATTCTGACTGTAACCCCAAACCATGATTTTTCCTTCACCAAATTTGACTAATCTCTATGAGAATCTTGGTTCCATATGGGTTCTGCTAGGTCCTCTGCAGAATTTGTGATAATTGAGACGCAGTTCAATAGATGATTCATCAGAAAAATCTACCTTCTACCACTTTTCCAAATGATCAATTAGAAGTTAAATAACTATTTGTTGCTCCTACAACTGGGATCGATGACAAGACTTTTGTCAGGTAGTGTACAATCTTTTAGCTTGATTTATGATAAATATTAAAAAATACCTAAAAAGGAGACTTTTTCAAACATTTCCCTTAAAATAGTTCCTGAATAAAAACGTTCTCTAATATCATTTAAAAAAAACACATTCTATTAAAATGTTTTATCGTCAAAATATTCTTACACCATGTCACATTGGCTACTTCTTTTTTATTATGGTATTGTCTTAAAGAAAAGCCTGGGTATTGTATGTCTTAATATGACATTAATGATGTCCCTTACTGAAATATGTAGTAGAAACCCAATGGAAGAATTATGTTAATTTAAAAAAATTCTCATTATTTTGGACTATATGGGCGATAGTGCTTTTTTAGTTTAGTGTGCATTGTGTGATGTCAAATGGATGAACCACTGGTGCTGTCTGTTTTTGTATTTACCACAACACAACAAAAAAATACTGATAAAATGCCATATGTGTTGCTTTTGGTTGTAGTTTTCATTTACATTGATAGTTTGTCCCAAATGCTTTGGGACATTAAGTAGAATCCATGTTAACGTCGCAAAACAATAAACATCCCAATGCTTGCTAACATCCATCTTCACTGCTGCATCAATCATAACTGGAGAAAACTACAATTGCTGACCTATGACCAGGTCTCTTTAAAAATAAGCTTGCACTTTTCTTCTTTGGTGACTGACAAACATTGGCATCTTCTCATCCTGCCAGATCCCACTACAAAATTCACTTGATATTTCAGAGCATTTAGACTCTCTAAGAGTATGCTATCTCCAGTTGTGCACTCTTTCAATAGCTGTGCTTTACAAAAACAGCAGGCATCTTCTCCTTTTTTGCTTTTCTCTTACTCTTACTTACTATAAAAACACTGAGGAATCTCCATTGGGTGTTGTTTGTCTGACAATTAAGACCGAAACCAGTATTTTAGTTGTGTTGCATTAATAGGCAATACGCCATTAGCGGTGACAAAAATGAGGGTGTCCCCCTTAATCCTGACTAGTAATATTAATAATAATAATAATAATAATAATAATAATTATAATAAAAATCAATAAATAAAATAATAATCGTTCCAGACATTAATGTTATATATAACCCAAAGTTCTCTTTTAAGTATTATGGAGTGCCATGTGAAATCACTGTACATGAATGAAGTACAAATTCTCTGCTAAAAAAATATACAAATCAAAACAACTTCCCTGCTCAAAGTATTATAGCCTGAAGTGTCTATCAGTTATATCCTCCAAAATCCTTAATTATTAAGGGCTCTTTAAAGTGGTCAGTTTGGAACAACACTTCAATATGGTGACCATGACTGTTCCCACCCTGAAGAGCCACTCGAAAGGGTGATATGCCTAATTTTATATCCCTAATTTTGGGGAGTAAAAACCAACTAATCAATTATTATTCCAAAAAAAAAATAAGATTTGTAATATTTAATAATTTTATGTCAAACGTTTAGTTTAATATGTAAAGTCAATCTATTATAAAATGTACATTTACATAATTTCAGTATTTTCATACTAGCCCTTTACTGCATGCATTATCTATAAATAAATAAAAATATTTATTTTTCTTTTCTTAGAATGGCTTAACGTGAAGAGTTCTAAAAAAAGATTGGGGAAAGATACTTTATGATATGCTGCCATATGGCATCTATGTCCAATAGTAGATCTAACTTAGAAATTTCTAATTAGAACTTTCCTTATAATTAATAATTTTGTTGTTTGAAATTATTTAATTGGTGTTGTATTATTCGCTTTAACATAGAACTTATAAATGACACCTTAAACATACTTTCCAACAACTGTTATTTCAACAGCTTTTATTTATTCCATTATTTTTGCCAAATATTATTGAAAACAAACATAATATAGTATTATGTATACAACACACAGTAGGTATAGTTTCTCCAGTAAATATTATAACAAATAAATAAGTCTAATAAATCCAGATGCATCAGAATATTGTTGCTAGTTAACAATGTTTATACAGTATATTATACTATATACAATACTACGCCTGTCTTATCTGCCTCTAAGCTAACTTACCTGAACTGTCTCCATCACTGCTCTTATCAAATGTGCAATCTGCATCATTCTCATGGTCACTAAAAGCCATCTCATTCTCACTTTCATCTGCAGAAAGAGCCAGTTCTGTCCTTTTCTTCTTTCACTTACCATAGAACATGGTGGTCCTCACTAATACACTGTTCCCTGTATTTATATCTAATCAAAAGTATTGCCATTAAAATGAGATTTTATCCATAATGCAAATGCCATTAACATATGACTAATCAACATTATATTACTAGAGCTGGGTGATTTGGCCTAAAATCAAAATCTCAATTAATTGAACATTATAACTAGATTACGATTAATGAACAATTGTTTATTTTTTGTCTGCATAGTTTACTGACAAGTTTAGTAAATATGCTCACATATTACAAGTGAGAGATTTCTGAATGAAGAGTGTATTACATTTAAAATAATTGAAGGAAACACACTATCTACTATTTATTGAACATCAACGTTAAACAACTGAAATTAAAACACACTTTGCCTAAAACCAACAGTAACTTTTTTTCTTAGAAAAAAAGTCAATTGAATAATTTGCACTTTTGTAAAACAAAAAAAAAATTATTATTAGTTTTTCATATTAAAAACAGAAAGAAGCAGTATCTCTTCTAAATAAAATAACTCGTGTATATCTTGTAAATAATATTTTAAACAGTGAAATTTTTGCAACTTCTGTTAACAAATATTTTAATGTAAATAATAATTTAATGTAATGGAAAATATGCTGTCTCAAGGTGTATCTGGCACAGCTTCCAATCAGCATCAATGTAGTGCAAAGTAACAGAGCGTGGTCACGTGACTTCACACACGAAAAGGAAATTAATTGAAAAAATAAATAAATAAATCGACCTAGAAAAATTTGATGGATTATAGGTTCTCAATGTCAATTACTTTTTGATTAATTTCCCAGCCCTAATTACTAGCATTCATGTTGTTATTGTTACATTAGTTGTTATTGTTAAAACTTCACAGCTGACCTTACTAGTTAGCTAACCTATTGCAATATTTCACATTCCATTATTGCGCAGTGTTTACATTTGGCAACATATACGTTTGATCGCTTTTTTGAGTTGTGAATATGTCATCATAACTTACTAAATGCAATGTTTTAGACTTTTTTGTGAATGTGAAATGAGTTGATGCTTTGTTTTTATTGACGTTTTCATTACTCACAATAAATGCCAGTCTGTCAGAAATTGTACCACAGAAAAACATTGCACGTCATTTGACTTAACCAAAGCACATCTTTGGCTAAACTAAGGTCTTCTCTTTTCAAGAAAAAATTAAAAATGTTGGTCTTTAAAAAACAGTGGCAGTGAAATTAACATAAATATCATGTTGCCATAGGACAACTAGGCATAAACCATTAACTGTTTTTAAGGTATACTGCGGTTTGGAAAGACAAGGTTTTAAAACTTTTATATGCCCATGCCTATTCAAAATATAATTTGATAATATGACATAATGTGACCCAGCAATATTGCTACTATATTTTTTGACATTTATCGATATGAAAGAACCAGAGTATTATTCTCCAATACAATTATGGTACAGCATGATACCATAGTAACTTCTGTAAGAGCACAATTTATTCAAATAATTTTACTCCACATTAACTTCCAAACAATGGTGTATTATCTTGACTTCATTATTACAACAGACCAGCTTAAAGTGACAACTAAGGAATAACGGTTATCCTAATAGTAACATTTTATCTTTAGTCCAATTGTAATGAATAATAAAGAGCTGCAACACAGGCCCTGTAAACCTGTGTGCTATTATGGCAGAAAAATCCAACATGAGTCACCAAATAACTGCCTCTATTTCTTCTCTTCCTTCATACTTCGACAAGGTCTCTATAATGTGGGTTTTTTTCTCCCACAAGCCCCTGATACAGGCCCAAGTATTTGGAAACGCAGTGCTGCTCCCCTCGACTCCCGCTCAACCCCCACTCACTCCTCCATCCAAAGCCTTAATGAAAAGCATGTGCTGGAGATGCTTCATCTTTGCCAATGAAGCTCTGCACCAGTTTCTTTCCCTCAGTAAAAAAAAAAACATACACAGTCAAGCCCCCATTCCTATTTTGTCAGAGGAAAAAAATTACATCTGTAAAGTTTTAAATTTATGACCGAAGTGACAATTTACAGAGTTACGGTCATGTACGACAGATTGGGGGGGATCTTGGTCAAATATATCCAATGTCGGCACTGCTTTTATATCTTTGTAAAGTGTCTTTGAAAGGCCAGTTCATTAATTAAAGTTGTTTTAATTTAATAAGTAGTATTTCTTTGTTTCGTCCTCTTTGAAGATGTTTTAATAACACATTATAATCTTTACACACTTCATTTAGACACAGGTGGCATGCCATACTATATTAAAAACACAGGCAGGCAGTAACCTTCAGTTGTGGAGAGTTTGTCAAGTTTAAAAGGTGTGTTTGCGTTTATTTATTTGTTTTGAAGTTAATACAAAATAAGAATACAACAGAAAGACATAAAACTTTACAAATTACATATCAACTTTTGTAGGCTCAACACAATACTGTTATATTAGATAAAAAACCCTAGATATATTGAAATCATTTAAAGAATTACAAAAATCAGATATAATAAAAATTAAATAAATAAACCAATATAAAACAAACAAAAGGTATAAAAATTTAGGTGTATATACAGTAATACAAATAAATTTAACCGTTTTAAGCCATTTTGAACTTTCATTTTACAAAAGCCTATCTGAAGAAAAAGATATTTTAATCTTTTTTAAAAACAATAAACAACATAGGAGTTTTGAAATATTATTTATCAAGTATATTGTCAGGAGCCATGGGTAACCATTTATCTGTTTTTTGACTTTCAAAGTTATAGTTGCCTTTGACTTGCCAATTACCAACAACAGTGGTTTCTGATTAAACTTTCTTCTATGCTCTACTGAAGAAGAAAAAAAAGTAACATGCATATTGGGTTGGTAAATAAACAGCTAATTAAAATTTTTGAGTAAACTACCCATTTAAAAAAACATGTTTTTTTTGCAAGGTGCAATGTCTTTTCCAGTTAACTAGTTATTGGTTTAATAACATTCATGTATGTTTATGTTTTGAAAGATCTCTTTGTTCACAAAGGCTGAATTTGTTTGGTTAAAAAATAAGAATAGTGTAAATTAATATTTCTATTTAAAAATATTTGATAAAGGTATAATTCAGCCAAAAATGTATCAGTTCTATCATCGTTTACTCGCCATTAACTTGTTTCAAACCTTTATGGGTTTCTTTTATCTGTTAAATGCAAAAGAAGATATTTTGAAACATGTTGGAACTTTCATAATATTAGTTTTTCCCACTATGGAAGTCAATAATTACAGCAGGCTTCAAACATTCTTCAAAATATCATCTTTTGTGTCTAACAGAAAAAGATAATTCATAAAGGTTTGCAATCACTTGAAGGAGAGTAAATAGTGAGTAAACTTTCATTGTTTGGGTGAACTATCCCTTTAATCATGGTAAATATTTTTAAGTGTATTTTAAATGCGATTCAAATCTGAATTTTCAGCATCATTAATTGAGTCTTCAGTGTCAAATTATCCTTAAGAAATCACTCTAGGGTGTTTTTTGCTCTGTTACAAACAAAACTTTTTATTGGAGTTTAATCTTTAATAAATGTACTTACCCATAATAGATCATTTTTTCAACTTTACATTTCTGTGGAATTTTATTTATCATGATACTATATGATGAATACAAAGTTAAAAATATAGGCAATAGCATTTAATTGAAATAAAAAAAAATGTCTATAAATGTTTTTACTAACACTTTTAATCAATTTAATATGTACTTGATATATAAAAGAATTATTTTCCACATGGAATCGAATCACTGTCTGGCTTGTAGTGGCTTCAAACTAATCCAGAAATTCGGAGTGACACATCCTAAGGAAAGCAATTAACAGTGCAGAAGTGAGTGAATGGCGAGATGCCGTACCTCACCTGTGTGACTGTGCCTTAAAAACAGTCACACATTCCACCATAGGGGAGTGTGACTGCACTGCCACGAGGTCGCCAGGTACACATCATAGGAGAGCATTTGGTTACCAAGACACTGATGGTCATGATACCATCGGTTAGCACCGAGACTGCAATTATTCCAACAATAAAGGTCATTTTTTATTAGGCTTTTCTTCCAGTGAATCCAGCAGTAAAAAATACACTGGCTGTGTATGGATCAAAGACAAAATTAGGCTTTCAAGGACCAAAACAATAGATAAAAGTACAAAACAAATGATTTTACTAATTTGTCAGAATGTAGTTTTTGAATTCTAATAAATGCTGCAGTTTTGTAATTAAATGTTAGGTCAAATATGGACAAACCCAGCCATTAGGTTAAAAAATTTGTCATTTAAATTTAATTATAGTTATCCAAATATTTGACAGAATCTATACCTTCTTTCTACAAGCCACCATTTTGTGTAATCATTAGATTCTTTTTATTCTGACCTAAAATACATTTTTTTAATCTCCTAATTTGCCTTACTTATTCTTGCAAAAATTTAAATAAGTAGAGATCAATCAGTTTCACTTTTTAAAAAACTGTACATTTATTACACTTTGATGAAAATTAAACATTTTATTTTATTCTTTTTAATTATTTTCCATGCAAGAAAATCCATCTTTGAGAATATATTTTCAGAACTTTTAATTTTTCATATTATATTTATAACTTATTTTGGCATTGTGAACTGGACACATTTATAAGATATACACCACATCAGACTGTAAAAACCTAGCTCAACCATTCTTTCACAGCTGTTATTTTCAACAAAATCTATTTAATCTAAATGTCATAAACATGTTACAAATAATTAAGCAGTTTTCAGATCACAAATCTGGATTGTTATAACCAACCATTAGATAAAAGTGTTGCTTAAATTTAATATAAATAAATATCCCAACATTGGCTTAGTCCATATTTAGTTTGACCCATGGGTTAAAACAACCCAGCATTTTTTGAGTGTATAAATATTGATTACACATTATCCACCAGACTCTAAGAGACCTTAATCATTGGTTTACCATTTACAAATTAATCTACTGCTGACACGACTGCACGAAAGCAGCTTTTGTGTGGTCCTGCTATCTATCAGTCTTTTTTGATTACATTACAGGCAAATAAAACACAGATTCAGCAGAGACCCAACTAACCAACTTCCTTATCAGTTATATCAACATTCCCTAGTTAGTTACTTCAGTCTCATTTTCACCCATTTCTTTTAATGTTTGTGCGATACAGTCAAAAAAATTGTTTAAACTACTTATTTAAAAGGAGCTGAAACCACACAGTTCTTGTTTTGGGGGAACAATTTAATTGTCTTATGTTCAATCT
This sequence comes from Danio tinwini, assembly GCA_903798205.1. Taxonomy (NCBI): domain Eukaryota; kingdom Metazoa; phylum Chordata; class Actinopteri; order Cypriniformes; family Danionidae; genus Danio; species Danio tinwini. Next base: position 98,716 of record CAIGQZ010032440.1, on the reverse strand, counting down.
ACTTAAAGTTGTAAAAAAATGGATAAGTTAACTTAATTCCTTCATGTTACTCCCAACACAAATAGATTGAGTGGAATCAAGAATTTTTTACAGTGTAAGGACAGAGGATTTAGAAGAGTTTGGAGCTGGACACAACTCCAATTGTAAAAAATTCAGCATTCAGGACTCTCAAAAAGCTCAGTGGAAAAGGCAATTGGGTGATTTGGAGGCTGAGTCAGCAAGCAGACCTTTGGCCCCGCTGAAAAAAAAATAAGAGAGGAGGGAGGCAGGGGGCAAAGGAAGTGAGGGATGGAAAGAGATGGAGAGAGAAGGGAAAAGTGAAAGAGAGTTGACATTCCTGCACCGTGAGTCAACGCCGCTAGACACTTTTCTGGCAATCGTTCACTACCTTTACAACTTAAAGTGCTGGCTCTATTCTGATAACAGGAAGAGAGAGGAGGCCATCCGAATGCTGAACGTGCAACTAATAAAGCTGTGGGTTTGCTCAGGATGTGCGATGGGACATTTCTTGGAATGTCGTTCATGCTACCCCAGTAACCCTTTTGGAAAGGAGTAAACAAGACCTCCCTACATTCAGACAGAGCACTTAAATGGAAAGCACTCAATGAAAGCATTATGAGGCAAGGCCTGTACTCCTGCTAGCAACAGTTAAGTAGTAAAGGCCAATTAGTTTCACCTAATAAAGCAAGAGCGTTCCTCATAACTTGGCCTCATGCTTTGATTTCCAATAACACATGACTGCATTCCTGCCCTATGTAGTGTGCATATCTGTGTCGCGCTCCCCCTCAGCCCTGGGCAGCATTCCTGAGAGGAGTGGGGTGACATCCGTCAGCAGGACCTCTGATGATCCCCTGTGCAGCCTAATTCATTACTTAAATTACAATAGAAAAGTATGTAAAATGGAGGGTTGACAGCTATTATGGGTATTTATTTAAGAATGTGTGCCACACAATAAGCTATCAAATAACCTAAATTTTTGCTTCAGCAACAGACATGATTATTAGTACCTTATGTTCATAAATAATTAAAAGTATATGAGTATGTCTTCAGGCCATATAGAGCAGGTTGGCTTGTATCGAATGTGTCAGCACTGCGCATGTCACAAAGGATGCAAAGCTTGCAAGTTCAGATAACTAGCTAATAAACAAGTTTCACAAAATGTCTTCGGGTTTTCAAAGCATATACATGCTAATAAACAGGTTTAACAAAGTAGCTATGGAACGTGCGCAGTATATGTTGACTAAACACGGTGAAGTTGAATAACAAACATTGAAAAAAAACAAATAAACATCAATATTTGACACGAAAAGAGTGATAGAAGTTATTTACCTTCGCCGGTTTTCGATAAGTTCCGCTATATTTCGATCTGCTGTTTTGTGCGTTTTAGGTCCGTTACACGTTTTTTTGGTTCAAGCCAAGGCGTCGAAAAACACTTTACAGAGGTTAAAACGTGCCAATACGAGAACACTTTCCAACAATCTCTACACTTTTCTTCCCCCTTCTGAGTGTCATTTTTTTGAGCTGGTCAACTATGTTTTCCTCCCGAAATGTGTGTGTGTGTTGGAGCTGTGAGGGGAAGGACTAGCACTGCCCTCTTCTTCATCTGAACCGTGAAGTCGCCGTTGTAGCTAAATTACTTACAAACGCAATAGTTTGTAAGGAGAAAAATGCGGTCCCCTTTCCTGAGAACTTTGAGGGAGTCCAAATGAGTTTTGAGTAAGCCCTCCTTCCGAGAGTTTCTCGATTGTTCCTCTTCTTCTGTTGGCTTTAAGGAACGTCGCTCAAGCAGGAAAATGACAAAAAGCTTTTGTGTGTCTTGAAGATCAGGAGCCTGTCAAAGGGTCTTATGTGCAGCACAGCCCACAGATGCAATGACTTCAGAGGGACATAATTAGAGAGATTTAGGTTTCCTGCTTTCCTCTACAATGAACCCAATTTTAGTTAAATAGGAAACGTACCAGAAACGTACATCATCTAAAAATAAAAACATACAGTGAAAAAAAAGTATTTCATCCCAGAAATGTCTAAAATGGACTGATGGTTGATTTCTGTGAGTTGTTCTGTAAAGGAATATGTCATTCATTTGGTTTTCAGATTTCTCTTTTTCATTAAAAACCCTGTCATTGTACTTGTCTTCAGCCCAATTGAACCTACAGCTTTAATAGTTTTGTTTTGCTAAAAACTGTTATTTAGGAAAAAACTTCAGAAATAGCAAGTTTAAGTTATCATTCACATCAATTAATTAAAAACATGAAAATATAAAAAAATATACAAATAAATACTACCAATATATAATTATAATACAAATAAATTAACAATTGTCCCCATGTTTCTGTCAGTCCTGTCACATTTGCATTAAATTTACCAAAGTACAATACATCTTTAAGGCTATGACTCAAAAGAAGTGACATCATTTGATGGAGAAACTGACAGTGATCAAGGATGCATTCTATCATTGAATTTTATGCTTGTTGTTGTATGATTTTTTAAAGAAAACAAGCTTAAAGGTCAGGCCTTGTCACATTTTTTATAAGTGAAAATGTATGTTTCTGATAGAATGTCCCAAATAAATCACTCAAAAAGTTAAATCTGACTAACTTTTTTTCATATACTGAACAAACTGCAATAGTGGACAAAAGTTGACTACTTTCAAAAAGTTTTAAAAACTACAAATAAATCAAAAAAAGTCGACGCAGTGGTGCAGTAGGTAGTGCTGTCGCCTTACAGCAAGAAGGTCGCTGGTTTGAGCCTCGGCTGGGTCAGTGGGCATTTCTGTGTGGAGTTTGCATGTTCTCCGTGTTCTCCGTTCGTTTGTTTCCTCCGGGTGCTCCGGTTTCCCCCACAGCCCAAAGACATGCGGTACAGGTGAATTGGGTAGGCTAAATTGTCCGTAGTGTATGAGTGTGGATGCTTCCCAGAGATGGGTTGCGGTTGGAAGGACATCCGCTGCGTAAAATCGTGCTGGATAAGTTGGCGGTTCATTCCACTGAGGCGACCCCGGATTAATAAAGGGACTAAGCCGAAAAGAAAATGAATGAATGAATAAATCCAAAAAAAAACTTTATTTGTAACTTTAAAGAAGCAGTTCACCCAACAATAAAAATGTCATTATTTACTCTGTTTACTAGTTTCAAACAAACATTTCTTTCTTTTGTTGAACACAAAAGAAGACATTTAGAAAAACGTTGAAAACCTGTAACCATTGATAAACTAGTTTTTTTTTTTCTACAATGGAAGCCAATAGTTACAGGTTTTCAGCTTCAAAATATTTTTTGTGAGTGTTTGAGTCAAACTATAAATAAAATGCTATACAGATGTTTGCCAAAAATTAACTATATAAAATATTATGCATATGTAATTTTTATGTAATTAAGTGTTCATAAACATAGTATACACATAACATTTACTTATAATATTTACATTCACAAAAATAAACAAATAGTTAAAAAATAATAATAGATGAATTATAATAATCAATAAATAATAGTGACGGTTTAAAAAAAGATAATCTGTTGCATTTAAAAAGTAGATTCCCCAATAATTAACTACAATATAAAGACAATACCTACAACAAAGCTCCTGATGCTGACAGCATTTCAAAGATCAAGTAAATGTCTTTCGATTAATGCACTGGTCTGTTGGAAAATCTGAAGTGCAAATCTGCAGTCATTTTCTTACACACACACACACACACACACATATATATATCTGTTTCAGCCTCTGTGTCCATTCTGCCAAAGTAGGTTGGCGGGTCTTCATCCATAATTATCTTCCTAGCTGTTATTAATAATATTTGTAGTGTAAATATGTGAGACTTATTGAACTGATCAGGGGGAAGCCATCAACCAAAAAAATAAAT
>CAIGQZ010032440.1:30503-52102 GCA_903798205.1 Danio tinwini | reverse complement strand
ATATATATATATATATATATATATATATATATATTCTGTCTAAAATCAACATGTTATTTTTCCTGAAATTATTCACCATTTCCTTGAGAAATGAACAACTGATAGGGGAGTGCTATGGCTGACACTGAAAGCTTGATGAACAGAAGTGGGATAGGGCTTTTTGAAGAGAGTCAATTAGGCAGCAAAACATAGTTTTAAAAACTAAAATAAGCTACCAGACCACTCAGTTAACACTCACCCTCCAAGGATGGCCAAGAAAGGCCTCTGTGGTTTCTCAAGGGCCATGGCAAAGTAGTCCAGCTCCTTCTTCATCAGAAAACCAGCAGCCTTCTGAGGGAGATTCACTCCAACCATAGAGCTACAGCAAAGCATTAGACAGCACATTTAAAAACCAATGAAAACTTAATTTTACAGACTAAACTTAAATGTAGAATCTAATTTTCTGTAATAGGGCACCTGTGAGCTCTATGAGCAGTTCCAAAGGCATCGTTGACGTAGACGTCACCCAGTTTGGACAGGGAGGCTCGGAAAGCATCGATTTCTGCCTGACTTGCTTTGGTCTAGGAAGAGAAAAAAAAAAATAATAATAATACAAATTCAAGCCAGTTAAAAAATTATAACATGTAAAAAAAGCATGTTAACACAGAGACATAAATGTTCAGAAAGATTCACTCCGATTTTTAAATATGATTTAGCAGATCAATATGTAAAAGCAGCAGAATCCCTGAATTAAAAAATGCTTTTCACAGAAGGTGACACTTGGTGCTCTAACTACTTAACATTATGCATTATGTGAACTAGCTTTTAGTTTAATAAGTCCACCCTAATATCACACCACTCGTCAATGGAATGTATGCTTATGGCTGAAACAAGCAATCAATGCACACAGACTAATAGTAAAGACACAGCAAGCCAATGTTCGGTCGTCGCTGAGTGTCTATCAGGCTAGTTTGGTTTGCTTAATTCTTCAGAATGGGTGTCAACCTTCAGTGAAAACGAGAACACTCTGATTGGCTGTTCAGCTACAAATCACAGCACAAAAACTGATGTGATAAAACTAAGCAAACAATGTCTAGAGGGAACACAAAGTATTACACTCAGTCACATTTCTTAAACAATAATCCATTGTTTTCCCATCACCAAACAATGCGTTCCGCACCTGCATGAGATGTTTTCAATCAGCTGCCGTCTGCTTGATGTTAGTTCAGTCAAAAAAACGGCTCTCTGACGTCAACTTCAGATGTTTATTACGATACTGTATGTCCCAGGATTTACACCATGTGTGGTGGCATTTTTCCCAGAGGAAAATAATATACATTCAAGTTGATTTTTGCTTTGGTCTGAAGAAAAACTGCAGACAGGCTGATTGAAAATGCAAATAACACTGAACCTTTTCTGAAGACGTTACAAATTTTTATATGCATTCATATCAAAACACTCGTGCCATGTTTTGATGTTAAAATGTGCATTGATCATTTATATTTAGCAAAGTTTTTTGGAAAAAAAAATCTTTTTCTGGCTGTTTTATGGCACAGACGACAAAGAATACTGCAATTGATGTGTAAACTAACAGATGGAACATTTACAGTTGATTTATAAAAAATAAATAAATAAATAAAATAAAATAAAAAAAAAAGATTTAGCTTCAGAAAGTATTTTAGGCCCAGTTACAGCAAGACCTCAGAAACAAGAGCAACCTACATGCAGTTGATTACGCTACTGCTGTCTTCAGAGTTCATGACTTTTGAACTACTGTGAATGAAAGGTTACACAGATGCCTAAATACCAAGTGTAAAGCTCACTGAAGTCTGTTGGCAGCAAAGAACAGGTTGTTTTTCTCAGTCCAGGTCTCCTGCCCTTCCCAGCATGCATTCCAGCCAGGGCTCTGAGGCCCAGAAAAGCCACATGATCACACATGGCCTTCATACAAATGTCAAAAGGTCAGATGCATACAGTATGTCTGCATGCACTCACAGCCAGTCCCCCTTTAACACTCGCAGCTTGCACTTGTTGCACTGTATCTATATTTTAATATTTGTAAAATGACAAATCACACATCAAATTGTACACCAATTTGCTGATTTTGTAATATATTAGGGTGGTCTAGATAAACAAATTAAATCATAACATGTAGCATGATGCAAAAGTAGGAGTATTTTTTTATTATAACCACTTAACAGGGTTTTGCTTAGTCATTAGATTGTGATGTGTTACAGGCTGTTGAAAATTTAATTTCTTTTTTTAAAGAGGTACAGCAAATAAATTTCAAAATAATAAAAGCATAATATTTCAGACTATAAAATTCCCTCATTATGCAATTTTTATTTTCTGTTAGACAAACTGTACCTATCAATAAATTATAAAAGCACATGAACAATATTTGTATTTCTTCAACTGTATTATTACCTCCACTCAACAAACATGCTTTGATTATTTTCAATCTGCAGTTACTCTAAAAGGGTTACTTATTTTGTTTAAATGAGTAAAAGTTCCTCCCTGATTTATTTTCAGACTGTGTGGGTCCTTTCTGCACTGTAAAAAACACAGTGCACTAGTAAGTGGATCAAAACCTTTGACTAAAGTGGTCCTAAAACTGATCAACAATACCCATTCTTGTCTTAGCAGCGTTTCCTCTAGGATTTTTTCTAGCTGTGGCGATAGGCCTTTTACAGAGATCTACCAACTACCTATGACATTATTTCAATGACAAACGTCATAAGCGCAGTATTACAAATCGAGATCGCATTTCTGTAATATGAGCATGCGAATCTCTTTGATTGCACATTGATTTCCTCTGCTCGTGCACAAAACTTCTTGCACGCCCTCAAATATACACTGCTCAAGTGCAGATTTTCTTGTGTGCTCTCAAATAAACGCTGCTGAAAAGCAATTTAGCATGTTTATGTAGTGAATAGGTCTCCAACATTTATTAGATTGGCTAGGAATATTTATGAACGTCTCCAAAAGACCTACAGAGTGGCATGCGTCCTGAAGTAAAGTGAAACGGCTATAAGCTCCAGCAAGATAAAGTCTTTGTTTGTTGTATGCAGAACCATAGACCTTTATCTATAAAGTATAATTATGGAAACTGTGTTCATCCCAACTTAAAGCTATACGTCATATTTGCTGGCCTCACGCATCACGCACCTGTCAGTCAGTCAGCATGTCACCTTCAAGCGTTAAACAAGTAACGCACAGCTCTACTACAGTTACAGAAAAGTTTGCGCGGTTATAATTCACTTACCTTTTAATACATTTTGGTGGGATTATAACCCGCTATTTAAAAAAACGACTGAATGTTTTAATTGAGAAGCTGTAATGTAGCCGTGGCGGAATGAATTTTGGTGTGGCGCCCCGCCATGGAAGAATGAATGTAGCGGAAACCTTGCTTAGGATAATTTTGAAAAAACCTTTTACTCCGCTTCAAATGTTCCATGTCACGTTCAAATGGTCATGTACACCATGATTTTATATAAAATTCACGCTAATGTGTGATATGACAAAAAAAATGGTGTTATAACATTTAGTTGATATGTGCGGATCTATGCTGCCATCTTGTGTTTATTCTGTGTGTGTTTATGTTTTTGTTTGAAGGAAGGCGGTTCCTGGAAGAAATTTGATGATGGATTCGATTGGTTCTCATCTCAACCTACCCTGAATAAAAGGACGTGCTGGAGCACTGATCCAGGCCTTTTGTGCCACCATGACTTGTGTTATGCGTCAGCTTTGTGTTCCTTCAGCATATTTCTCTTTTTTGCCCATCATTAAGCACTATGCCAGAGAGAGGTTGAAATATGTTTGGTATGCACCAAAACGTTTAACAATGTGATTAATGTTGTGACTTTGCCTTAATTTTGCTTTTGTTATTTCTTGTCTCATCTTATAAGTTTCTTGCTCCTTCATTACTACCCATAATGTTAAGAGTTGTTTAATACAATACACACTTGTAATATAATACATGTGAATAATTGTGAGAGGAGAAGTAGGGGGATTGACGCCACATTGTTTTTTGTATGTTTGTTATTGTTTTGAAAAAAGGGAGTTATGCAAGTAATTGTTGTATTTTATTTATTCTTTTTATTTTCTTTAGGTAAGGTAGTTGGTAAAAAAAAAAGTAAATTTTTGTTTGTTATTTTTGGCCTGGTCTTCCCCTGAACATATATCCTCATCTCCTGTAATAAACAAAGCTTGTTATATTTAAATTCTCTCTGGTATTTGCTCTCTTTACTTTTCTGTTGTGATCGACTCCTAGATGGTCATAACAATGGTCATAAACTAATATTTTCTCCTAAATTCAAAGGAGTAGCGGCTTGGACCCCAAAACAGTATTTCATACTTAACAAATGGATGGAAAATCATTGGTTACAGATTCTCAACCTATTTCACGTTCTTATTTTGTGTCCAACAGAAGAAAAAAAAAAGTTTGCAACCACTTGAGGGGCAGTAAATATTATTTTTTCTCTTTAAATTGGATTGATATGATGCACTGACCTTGTTACCCGATGCATCTTTGCCCTTGCCCTCCTCAGCCACATGAAAGCGCAGATTCTCCAGCAAAATGACAGAGCCTGCAGGAGGGTCTGCACAGGCTTTCTCCACATCTGGACCCACACAGTCCTTCAGGAACTGAACGTCTCTAGAAATGCAATTTAAATGTTAAATGTTGGTAAACGTGCATTGAAAGGAGAGTTCAACCAAAAATAATTCATCATATCATTTCAGATTTTCATGCCATATCAGTAACAATAGGTAATTTCATGACTAAAACAATTAGTTAAAAATAAAATACAATAAAGACCACAAATAATTAAATTAGATTTTTTACCCACCAAAAAAGTTAATATTCTGTTCTCATTTACTCAACCAACCACTAGTTTTTCTGTTAAACTCAAAAGATGATATTTTGAAGAATGTTGGAAAGCAGCAGCCATTGCCTTCTATAGTTTATTCCATATCAACAAGTTTAACAGAAAAAAAACATGTTTGAAACCGTTTGAGAATGAGTAAATGGTGGGCAAGTTATCATTCTATCATGACAACTCTTTAAATATGCATTGATTTTAAGGTGTCAGATTGAAAAAAAAATTATACTATACTTTTTCTAATGTTTATGTAGTAAAACTATACAACATCAGTGTAGTCAAACAGATACAACTTGTAGGTTTACATTATTTCTAATTGATGGTGCAATATGTGTAGGTTTGTAAGTCAACATTAAGCTCTCCTACTTTCCCAGCAGTTTCTTGAGTTCTGCAGCCACAGGTTCCAGAGAGTATTTGTCTGGCATTGGGACTCCATCAGGCCGGCCCAAGTGGCTCATCAGGACCACAGCTTTGGCGCAATTATCTAAACAGTGCTGGATAGATGGGACTGCAGCCTTGATTCTAATGAGAGCATATGTAATATTAGTTACAAATACTGTAGTACAGCGTCAAAACACATGCATGTTATATACACTTAGGACAAATGCATCAAAATGTATCAGCAAAATCATGACTTCAGACTAAGTTCTTGTTTATTTTTTTACCCTAAAAACCCAAAAGGCAAAGTATAATATTTACAAAATGTCACAAAACATCACTAATTGATCAATAGCATATCCCTCTTCACATAACATACATAAAACAATTCACACACCATTTCAATTCAAGTAAATGCCCCTGGAATTGATAAAACTTCCAAATTAAAATTAACTTATTAAAAATAACATGACTTTAGAGAGAGAAAGACAGCAAATGAAAAGACAGCAATAATAATAAATAAATAAAATATAAAGATCTAAAATGGTTTAAGATGTACTTTTGATAAAAAATTCTACTCTTTTTGAAGGACTCACATTTAAAAACAATTCCTTTAAAGTCTCTCCAGATAAATATATTTGTCTGACCGTATGTTTTATACAAAATTTAAATAAACAAATAAATAGAAATAAGGAAAAGTCATCTGGAATGGTCATCTAAAAATGACAATGCAGCCATTAAATACATATTTGGACATTTATTAAATCTCTTATCTCTTTTACCCAATAACATTTACCCAATCACTTATTTGACACTATCATTTTATATATTTGAATAAATCAGCAGTATTTGCAATTTACATTTTTATAAAATCTGTGTTCCTGAATTCTAACTGAATATTATTTTACACATTTTGATGCTGTTATACAAACAAATACTACCTGAAACAAAGTACATTTATTCTAATTCAATTAAGGTGTTCAGTTTTTATATTAAATCATTTTGTGGATTTCAATTGATGCAGATATTAACATAGGATGTCTCGTCTTGGACCCAGATATAATTTATTTGTCAAAATTTAGAAACAAAAATTATCCATCTCACCTCTGGTTATTTGTTATCGCATTGTTCTTCATAGGGACATTGAAATCCACCCTATTGGAAAGAAAAAACACAAGTATTTACTACTGGATTAGATGCACAAACTTACACATCATATATAGTTTGAAGATTAAACTGCTCATTCAGATTTCATAAAATTAAATATAAAAGTGATGCAAGAAAATCTTCCCCTGCTCTATATCCTTAAATGTAAAAAAGACATTAGTGTGCGATGCGTGTGATTTATGGCGATAATATCACCATATATAATTTTAGAATTATATAATTAAAATTTTGGGCAACGCAGTGGCCCAGTGGGTAGCACTGTCGCTATACAGCAAGAAGGTAGTTGATTTGAGTCCCAGCTGGGTCAGTTGGCATTTTTGTGTGGAGTTTGCATATTCTTACAGTGTTAGCGTGGCTTTCTGATTTCCTCCAGTCCAAAAACATATAAAGATGGTATAGGTGAATTGAATAAACTAAATTGGTTGTAGTGCATGTTTGTGAATGTGTGTGTGTGTGTGTGTGTGTGTGTGGATGTTTCTCAGTACGGGGTTGCAACTGAAAGGGCATCTGCGGTGTAAAACATATGCTGGATAAGTTGGCGGTTCATTTCGCTGTGACGACCCCTGATTAATAAAGGGACTGAAGGAAAATTTAAATATTCTATAACTTTAATCTGTTAAATTGTTATATATTTGAATGCTTATTTACTGTGAGTACCTCTAATTGAATTAATATTTAAAGATTAATAGAATATTATGATTTGTTATATAAAAAAATATTGTAAATTAACATTAACCAATAAACCATCTGTATGGTGCACACACACTGCTGCACGTTCACACGGTCTCCATGACTACACTGCATTACGTAACACTGTAAAGCCCAATCCAGCACTCTCGGGTGCTTTCAGTGTAAAAACAGTCACTGGTTTATATGATGCTGCTACAGCTTGTAAAATATTATTATTATAAATGTCTGACTATATTCAGTTTGGATGGAGAAAACGGATATATTATATCCACGTGTTGCTATCGAAATATAGAATGACTTTTTGTGACGCCCTCAAAAATGGCGACCATTACTCACTCAAAAATGGCATTAAATAAGGCATTTATGTATATTAATGTGAAAAATTTTAAACAAAGTGTCAGACAGTGGGCGGGGCGGAACTGTCTGCCAGTATGGACTTTCAGCCAGACTAAACCCTGTTTGACTGTGCTCAGAATACCAAAAGTAATTTATAACAGCTATTGAGTAGATGTGGACGTCGTTTAAATTAGAAGAACATAATATTTATATACAGTATTAATTAATGTACATTACAAAATACCTGGCGTTGGTTAAACACGGGTACACGTCACAACATAAATGACACTGGCATAAACACGTTAGCACACGTTCAAAAGACCTTAAAAAATATTATGGGATGTTGTGAAACGTACTGGTCGTCTGTAAGAATAAAAAATAAACTGACTAGAGGCTCTCTGAACATTTGACATTTGCAGTTGAGCTGGGTGGTGTCATTTCACCAAGCCATTTACACGTCTAGAAAATAATGGTGAAAACGGTTTAAATATCATTTTTATAGGTATGTGTTAAACACCAACATAAGAAAGGTATTAACTAAAAGAATGGCACGTGTATTTAGTGTACCTGCCATCCTGCACGTATCTGGAATCCCGTAAACGTGACGCGTGACATACACTTCCGGTTATCAAATGGTTGAATTTCACGGCGTTCATTTGAATAACCTTGAGAGACGCCAACAATTTTAGCTGGCTTTCATATACTTGCATTAGGTTAAAGGGCATACGACGTAAATGAAAAGCACGAACATTGTCATTAGTGAGTGGTAGATATAACGGAATGCGCGAATGACACAATCACTCACCTCATGATCACACGCTTGCCTTTCACGTCCACCTTGTCCAAATTAAGTTTGTTTGAAAGAGACATTTTGCCTGTGGTTTGTGCCTCAAAACTCTCCCGGGCTGGTGTGGCGCAGTGCTATGCAAGTTTCCGAATGAGAATGACCTTAGCTTGATGCTGATGCACACATGGTGGGCGGGGCTTATTGAAGTATGCGGCTCTATAACAAGCGGCCATTGGATATGCCCAGTATGCTCAGCTGAGAGGATGTTGAACGTTGATGATAGAACGTGTTGCCCCCTATCTTGAGACCAGAAATTTGTCAATCACCCTCAGGCCACCCAAGATGTTTCTCCTTGGGGTCAATTTGACCCCATTTAATGTTAAACGTATGTACATATATAATTGACATTGGATTTCTTTTTTTTTTGCTTTAAATTGAATGACTTTTCCTAATTTAATGGGTAAACATAAAATTAACATGATATAATTTCTTCAATGCCCTGTACACATTTTGTCACATGGCTGTTCTTCGGGGTAAATTTTGGGGTCACAGAAATAAGGCAGGGCAGACGAAAACATGACAAACTTGAAGCAATATGTGATGTATGGGACAAGTGGGTCCAGTGATTGCCCTTTCTTTACAATTCAGGCCCACGTCACTGTTGATAAATGTCTGGTTCCATTTTGTGGCCGCTGTCCCTTTAGACAATAAATGCCCAGCAAACCATATTTGTTTTTCTTGGTGTCAAATTGACCTCATACATAACTGTGTTCCAGTCCTTGATAAAAGAATTTGTTATTGTTTTCATGTTATAAATAACAAAAATATATACATACATACATACATACACACACACACACACACACACACACACACACACACACACACACACACACACACATATATTTTTAAAACCCATTTTAAGGTCAAAATTATTTGCCCCTTTAAGCTATATTTTTTCCGATAGTCTAACAAGCCATCGTTATACAATAACTTGCCTAATTACCCTAACCTGCCTAGTTAACCTAATTACCCTAGTTAAGCCTTTAAATGTCACAAGCTGTGTTGAAGTGTCTTGGAAAAATCTAGTAAAATAGTATGTACTGTCATAATGGCAAAGATAAAATAAATAAGTTATTAGAAATGAGTTATTAAAACAACTATGTTTAGAAATGTGTTGAAATTTTTTTTCTGTTAAACAGAAATTGGGGGAAGAAATAAACTGGAGCTAGAGTTTGAGCTTGCAAAATTCTGTTGTACAGCGCTGCGAAAAGGGGCGGGATTAAACAAGATGAAAAAAAGTGAGCGATTGCTCCATGTTTTAAATTTCTGTTCAGAGAGGTCATGTTTTGATCCTGGATTGGTCTCATGCAGTCAAGTGATGCAATTTCGCAGGTCAGAGTTCACCAAGCTTAAACTTTGCACCACAGCAACCTGCGAAACTCCGACGCATGACCCTGCGTTGTATGAATGTAAGTCTATGGGAAGAAAAGCCCAGTGTGACCATGGCTTTAGGGGCAGAAAGTGGGGCGTTGCAGGGGAGTGTTTATCAGAGAGTCAACAAGACATCAATTACCTGACACTAACCTTTTGGCGAAAAAAAAAAAATCACATCAACCCTAATCAAACACAGCTAATTCAACTAATCAAGGTGTTCAAGATTACTAGAGACTTAAGCTAGTGTGAGTTGGAAGTGGTTGGAGCTAAACTATGCAGAGCTGCGACCCTCAAGGAATTGAGTTTGAGACCATTGATTTAAAGCCTCAGCAGACGTTTCTGAGACGGTTCACATTCTGTCGCATAATGATGTAGCATTAGTGAGGAAGCAATTTCAACTGACCCCAATAACTTGTTTTTTTTTTTTCAAACTGAAGACTGATATTTTAATTTGAATCAGAAAGGTATTTGTGATTCCTGTATGCTGCATCCTATAAAAGTTTAATATACGAGCAACTTCAACCTTATGGATGGGACATTAGCTGTAAAAACTTAAAACATAAATCACAAAAAAATAAACTTTAATATAATTCAACTTTCAACCCAATTTCTTCACTTGACTCAATTTGAGTAAACTCAGGTTTGTTGCCCTAAAATTAAGTTGTCAACTTTTTTTTTTACAGTATAGGACTAGGGCACAAATAATTTCTTTTAAAAAAAAGCATACTGTGAAAAAGTAATAAGTGGATCTAAAATATTAAGTTTCCACCAAGTTATAATTATCACATGTTATATGTTCTTAAAATTTTTAAGTTTTTCGTTGACATTGATGGTCCCACAAAGAAACATTTACATCCACTAAAATATTCTCAATATTCATTCTTTAAAATGGAAACTGTTCTTTAGATTATTAAAATGTTTTTCATTCTTACAAGTTTCTTTTAAACACTGTTAACTGAAAGTTTCTTGGCATCGCTGCAAAAACCCTTTTGTGGAATCCTTATTTTTGAGTGTTAAGAATGGTATCTTTTTACACCACTTTTTTCCTTAGGACAGTCCATTTGATAGTAGACCAAATCAAAATAACAAAATAGAATTAGCAACTTAATTCTGATATGGAAAAACAAGATGCCAAATATTAGGATTTATAATTTATTATTTTTGACAGAAATGCCAAGACAGCAACAAGATTAGACGAAAATGGTCTCCATTCGTAAAATGGAAAAGTTCAGAACGTCATTCAGAATCTCCTAGTATTCGATCAACATTGGAAAATGCATTCATCACTCCTTCCATTCTTTGGGCTGCACCTTGCCTACAGGAGACAGGTTCCATGCAATGCCTGTTGAAGTGATCACCTGCAAAGACAGTGCACACAATCACATATAAAACACATAAATAAGATGCATTTGTTTAAGGATTGTGTCTGCGGTCTCTTACATATGCCCAAACAGCTGTGCAGAATGTGGCTCCAGCAATCAGCAGAGGTGCTCCATACTTGTTATGAAATTCAGGGCTCAAATCAGACTTCTGTCGAACAGCCACTTGACGGGCACTTTGACCTATTGTTAAATACAATAGGTTTACTTTTAACTAGTCAAGGTCAGATATTAAACACACTAAAATACATTTATAAAAAGACTAATATTATTGTAATTATAGCCTGCATGAGTGCAAATTTGCAACTAAAAGCAGACCAATACGACGACACATTTAATCTTTGATTAATAAAATATGATAGAAAAAAGGTATGAAATACAAATTGTTGGAAACAGATCGTGTAATAATTCTAACAATATGTCTAAGTAACGTTAGTCAATAAACTAGATGTCATTTCTTGGCTATATTTGGTATAAGACGAATTTTAAGTACCGTTAAGGTTATACATGTGACGACTTAATGAGAACATAAAAACGTCTCAAATAGTAAATGGTGACAAAATACTATGTTATTAATTACGGATGTAACGTACTAAATCAAAACGAAGTTAGCTTTAGCATAACGTTACAGGGAAATAGCACACCGTTTATTAAACAACCTAATACAGACGCTGCTCAGTATCACGTAAAATGAAACCTACAGCCCTTAAAATTACATGCTTAACTTACCGCTGAGGTTCAGGGCAGCCTTGGCAAAGCGATACATGTTTATGTCCAGGTACAAACGATTGCGTGTGCTAATACCCTTGAACTGAATGGCAGACACAAAATGGCAGAGCGGAAATGAGCGAGCGAGACTTGTACGCATGCGCGAGAGGTTGTCGAAATAAATTTTAGATTCAACGTAACATGTTTTAAAACATTAAACTAAAATTAAAAGTCTGACTGTCGAATACGCTTACCTATACTTGATTACACTAATACGCTGACATATTATTTGCATCTATAGAGTACGTAACCAGCATTAAAGTTGTACCAGTTAAATAAACTGTTCCGTGATTTTACGATGTTATCATTGTTTGATATGAGTAATAATATTGCAAGAATGATAGATGCATACTACATATAAGGTACAGTTTATCGTCAGTTGAGCATTGTCGTGTCAGGATGGCCGAGTGGTCTAAGGCGCCAGACTCAAGGTTCATTCCTTCCGAAAATACGGGTATTCTGGTCTCCGAATGGAGGCGTGGGTTCGAATCCCACTTCTGACACAATCCTTTTTTAGATTAGATATTAGATTTCTATGACCTCATTTTAATTACACAACTATACTTAAGCCATACGTCTACAATCTTTGTAAGAAAACAACTAATCCATCTAGCTTTTACAGTGTTATACTCTGACAACTTGTCATTATTATTACACTCAGTTTTGTTCAAACTTACAGTTTTTTGTTTAAGTATCATTTTAACGGCTGTTTTTTTTTTTTTGAAGAGGTTTTTTGGGTAACCATGTAAATTATGACTAATTAAACAAGAGTCAGGATTTTTAAAAATTGATTATTTATATTGTTGAAGACCCTTTCCCCCTTTTACCCCGTTTCTGTCACGGGATAAAAAAAATCTTTGTATATATTCTGAATTATAATTCAGAGACAAAATGCATAATTTTGAACTCAGAACTGCAGAAAATAACATTTAAATCAATTCTGACTTCTAATTCTCAGTTTACACCTCACTGTTCTTTTTGCGATTGTGAGTTTATATCTTGCAATTCTCAACTTTTCTTTTAATTCAACATTATACTAAATGATACTTGCTGCTTTTAAGTATATATTAAGCAATTTAAGTTTATATCCTGCAATTGTAAGATTATCTTACAATTCTAAATCTGAGAAAACTCAGTAATATTGCTGCAGAATTATGATATAGGCCTAAACTGGATTGCAATTGTTTACACAAGTTTATATTTTACATTTCAAGTCTATATTCTGCAATCTCTGATATTCTAAAAACTTTTTTAAAAGCAAAGTTAAAATTCTGAGAATTGTGAGAAAAAAGGCAATTGCTTTTTAGATTTTTTTTTATTCCACAGCAGAAACAAGCTTCCATTTTAAAATAGCCAATATACTGATCATGGAGCTTACATCTGAGGTGAAAAAACAAAACACTTTTTGTTTCAGAAGCCCACAATGACCTAAAATACACAAATCTGTGCAGCTGTTGATATGTATATGTAATGGAGGGTTGGGTGCAGTAGGACCGGTGGGTCACACATAGGGGCTCGTCTAGGCAGGATAGCAGTGAGGTTTAGGGGTGAGTGTAACGGAGGGCAGCTAGCGAAATGCTAAGAAGGTAAACCTCACTTCACTTACCTCTAAAGGTGCTCTAGTGCAGGGGTTCCCAAGCTTTTTAGCCTGCAACCCCCAAAAATAACAATGTCAGTGATCGTGACCCCCAATATTCTCTGAGGTGGTTATAAATATATAAACCTTGCCCACAACGGCGCACACATACCAGTAGGCCCAAGTCTATTCATCGTTTAATTTTGGAGAACGCCACTCGAAGTCCATCCTTAATGTTTAGTTGTGGCCTTTATTTATAGTATACTAGAGTGCCGTAAAGGTGTCAAAAAGTTTAACCTGGTGCCATAAATCCAATGTGCTGCATGACGCTACTGTTGTTTTTAATATGCCGTAATCACCCCAGGGGTTGCAAAATAATAATAATAAAATCGAAAGGCTGATAGCTTTTTAATTGCATGTTGTTTTTTAATGTTTATTATTACCATGTAACAATTTTACTATTAACAACTATTTTGTTCTTCAGTAAGTTATGGATAAAACATAGTAATTCTAATAGTTTAATGAAATTAATTAGATTTTTGGAAATTACCAAGCAATCACAAACTAACATAAAAATGCATGTAAACATCTGATGTTCTTTATCCTCTAATATATTTTATTAAGATGATATAAAAATTCTCACAAAAGTTCTGTAATTATATATTTGATCATTTTTAATTATATATTTGATAATTAATATTTGACATTTTAACATGATTTATTTAACAATATATGTAGGGATAATAAAACCAAAGTTGATTCAGTCCAGAAAATGTTCAAATCTTTGACAACAATTTTGCAAGTCGTTTACTTTCTAATAATCATATTTCACTGCAAAAAATAAAAAAATCTAAATTTCACAGCAAAAAGATGTGTGCATGATCTGAAGATCAACATTAAGACTAAAAGCTCTTTTACAAGCTAAAAAACTATTTATCAATCAGACGAAGCACGTAAAAGACTCAAAAAAAGTACAAGTTTTTCATTAAAGTTGACTATGTTGATAATTTAGGCTCTTAAATCAAAAATCCATTACGCACATTGGTAATAAATCATAATCTTCAATAATGAACATTATGAACAGAAAAGGTGTTTTGCAAATACTTGTATTGGTAACAAAGCTGAAAACATAATCTCATGGAATGTTACATTACATCTAATCTACAAACATCCTGAGCAGATATTAAGACTAGCAATCTCTTTAGTATCGGTCCAGTTTTAATCTAATTCAGACAATTCCCCCCTGAATGACATCTCTCGCCTTTTTTAATACAACGCTCATTTAAAAGTATTGTAGTGTGTCTTGTTGTATTTGGTTTAGATGTTCTCTGGTTAGTAAAAATCTGGAGCAAACAAACAAATAAAAAGCGTGAGAAATTGTGTCCCATATTTACAGCAAGCCATATATATTCCTGCAGAACATATTTACCCAATAGTTCTCCTCCAGTCATGATTATAACTCACAGTTGCTGTAGATATAACAATAGTTTTAGGAATACAGTGATACGAAATTCTATTTATAAACATGTGACGTGGTAATTAAGGTCACGGTGATGTACATGAAATGACATGGATGTTCATCAGACAAAACAAAAGATGGCAACAAAACTAGGTCATGGTTTGGATCCGCTCTAATCCTTCTTTTTGTCCTTGACTTCCTCGTCATCCGTGTACTCTGTAGGTTCTTCTCCAGGTTTGAGAAGCTTCCCAATGTAATCGTACTTCTCTGTGGAGAAAAATAATAGCTTTTACTCCACATCAGCGGCCTGTTCCACAAAGCTGGTTTGGGTTTAGCTTGAGCAAACTCTGAATTTTTGGGCCCAATAAGGTGGGTTGATTTTGATCAGTGCTTGTTTGGTAACTTGCGCTACATGGCTAACATGCTCCATAGCAGGTTGGCTAATCTATGAAGCTGGGTTAGCTGGTAAAGTTTTAGTTTAGTTTACACCAATTCTGGGTTTTAGGTACCATGGAAGTAGCTCAGCTGCTCCTTATGACCATGGCAACAAAGAGCGATTACATTTTAGCTGTATTCATGCTACATAAAACCCAAGATTGGTGCAAACTAAACCAAAACTTAGCCAGCTAATCCATCTTCATGGTTCAGCCCCCTGTTCTGGAGCAAGTTAGCCATGTAGCGCAAGCCAACCAACCCACCTTCATTAGGCCAAAAATTCAGAACATGCTCAAACTATACCTAAACTTAACCTAAATCTGCTTTGTTTTGGGTTAGAGAATGCAAACCCAAACTGGAGCTCTGAGTAAAGCTCTGAGTTGCTGCGAGTAAAGTGACAAATATATATTTGATTCAATAAGCCCAGTACCAGTCCCCATTGATCTTTTTGGCTCCAAATTAAAGCCTTTTTACACCAAAAATATCTTTGTTGCTATTAATTATATGAATTACATTTATTTATACTTAATTCAAAACTATTTGAATGTGTTATATTGTTAACTAATGCCAATAATGGCTTTAAATTTACATTAATTCACATTTAAATGTTTACATATAAAGTTTAAAGCTGCTAAAATTACTGTTTTTTGAGGCATTTGTGAGCCTTATAAAAAGTAGATTGATATAATATCCTCTTTCTTAATTGTAATTCATATAATAATTAGCAACAAAAATACTTTTAGTGTGAAAAGGCTCTAATTTGAAGCCAAAAAAGTAATGGGGACAAAGATTAGCTTTATTGAATCAGATTTATTTGTCACTTTACTCACAGCTGATTGGTCCAGTTTGGATTTGCATTCTAACCCAAAACAAAGCTGATTTGAGTTTAGTTCAGATTTAGTTTAAGCAAACTCTGAATTTTTAGGCTCAAAAAGATGGGTTGGTTGGCTTGTGCAACATTACTAACTTGCTCTAAAACAGGGCCTTGTGCCATGAAGCTGGATTAGATGGTTAGCCAGTTAAGTTTTAGTTTATTTTAAACCAATTCTGGCTCAGCTGCTCCATAATATCATTGCAACAGGGACTGATAAAAAGTCATGCTGCATTTTTTGCTACACAAAACCCAGGATTGGTGCAAACTAAAACTTGTTCAGCTAGTTTTGTATAACAGGCCTCTGACCCAGAAAATCTAAATATGAAGTGTCCTTCAACTCACGTGTGAACTGGGTCTCCCACTCGCTCAGGCTCTCCTGCTGCATGGCATTGAGATCAGAGAGATCATCATGAGTGTCTTTCAATGCCTCTTTCTCCAAACAGAACGTAGCCAGGCCTCTGGATGCATCCTTGCCTGCGAAGACCCCGTAAGGGCCCTCTGAAGGTGACCAAAATGAGTGTTAGCGCTCTGCAAGTATATTACCAAATAAATGTGGTAGGTATAGGATGATAACCGATTTACCATGTTAGAAAAAGTCACGATTTTAATTTAAATATCTGCATTCCTGCAGTATTTTTACGTTGTCAAATACTTTTTTAAGGCAACAGTATCTCCAGCAGCATAGAACCATCTACTGGCCAGCCCACGATTCAGCAAACATTTGAAAAACAAATTATTACATGCACCAACAACCAAGCAAGTTATGGACCTGATCAGTGCAGTAGCTTATTTATATGTAAAAAAGGAAAGATATCCAAAGATGTCTTTTCATGTGGTAAAGAAATCTGTGTATTTGAAACTAATGAAGATAGCAGAAGTCAATGATTTATTTTAATTATTTAGCACCTGACACTGTTTCAAAGTAATTCAGATGTTTCTTAAAATAAAATTTATGTTGTGTTCAATGGTGGAAAACAGTTGTTTTCCCCCAGACATTTAAAAAGAACATATTATAAGAGCAGTAATCGCAATACTGTGAAAGCGTGATATTTTTATCCAAGGTTATCATCCCGTCAGAAACGTATATCGGCCCATGCCTAATATGTAGTATGGTTATCTTGGATGAAGAAATGTTTTTGTGCCTAGCGGACATCTGAAGTATCTAGTCAACCTTTATCCGAGTTTAGTAAATCATTCACTGATGACCAGCAGATTTGGCATTGCAAAAGTGTGCACAAAAGCTACTAAAAGAAAGAAAACACAAGAACAGCGTTTTGGTGCCAGTGCAACTACAATGTAAACACAGAAACACTTCTGTAGGTTGCGTGACATCTCAACTAGTTACCATGATTGTCTTTAAGTGTTTAGCGTTAATGACTAGACATAAAACATGCAACACAAAGGGGCGTGTCTGAAATTAAATCAACGCTATTTTTAATAAAACACAATAGATTATGCACGCGTTATTTTAAACAGTCCATCCTAAAAAAAGCAAAACAAACAAAAACAAGCAGCTGAGGTAAGTTTGAGATCAGAATCTCGATTGAGATATTTAAGTTGATACCTGGTCCGTAGAATTTCTTTCCTCTTGTAACATCAAACACTTTCCCGTTGACAGCCATGAGGATTCTTGGGTTTTTCAGTCCATCGTACTCTTGCAGCTCTGCTAAAGTGAAATCTCTTTTCTTGAGTTTGGGCAGCGGCTCCTCAACCGGGCCATAGTCTGCAGGCTTGTCTCCGCGGACGATTTTGTAAAGTAGGAACAAACAAAGACATAGCAAACTGATGTTCAATGGCGACGTGAAAATTTCCTGAAGGATTCCAGAAGTTTGCTCGACCGCTTCTTCAGCCATTTCGATTCTGATACTGTGCGTGAGAACATCGAGGCTCGACGTCGACTGCAGCTGTGCACCAATCACAGAAGCCAAAACACACAATGGTGATACGCCAGCCAATCAGATTCGAGGTGGATGTTCTGGGGCGTGAAGTTTTTGCAAAAGGGTTGAAGTTAACTGTAATCTGTAAGAATCTAGAAAACTATCAATTTTCTTACCTCAAATTTATCTGAGACGATCATTAACGGTGTATATATATTATATATATATAATAAACGCATTGATTTCTGATTGAAAGTTACGTTTGCATATCCGAGTATTTATTTTAAAATGTCATGATTTAATGATAAACCGCATTAGGTTCCTTTCAGACACACCCCTTTATGTCATAACACGTAAACGTGTTAAAGTTCAAGTTTTTTTCCTATTTATTATATATACAACTATAACAATATAAACTTTTGTTTTAATGTCTATGGTAGAGGGTGGTTGGGTTTAGTGCGGGTTTGGGTTGGGTTAGGGCCATATCAGTCTGTGGGCCATATACACTAAAAAGGCTGGGCTCCACACAATCGGTTTGAAGAAATTAAGTTACATTATGTTTTTTTTTTACAAATTGAAGTGGATTGAACAAAAACAATTAAGTTGTTTAAAAGAACTCAAAGATTGTGTTGCTTCAGATCATATGAAATAAGTAGCTTAAACAAACAGCAAACATAATTTTCTTTGGTGTAATAAGGGGTCCTCCTAGCATTGTCCCAAAAATGTGGCCTTGCAACAGCAACCTCTCCAGTTATGCAGTAACCGGCAGGAACACACTAGTTTGTCCTCCAGACAGCAGGTGGCGGGATAAAATGTTAAGTGGATTGTTTCATTCCTCAATGGAAGAGAGAAGAGCAACGGGAAAAACAAAACACAGCAGTGCTAAAGTCCAGTGACGTGGCCGCATATACAGAAGAGAAAAAGAGCAGCAGGTTGAGTATGTCATGTCCGTATTTCATACATTTTAATATTAACATCTTCCGTCAAACGACATTTATAGCGCTCAGCTTGCTGGAATTCGACTAATGATAATAAAAGTTAGCTTAGCGTGCTACTGTGACAGACATGTACAGTAAATGTTTATTTGTCTAGGATGCACTTCAGCATCAAATATAACAGCTGTTCATGTAACCGTGGCTAATATTTAAATCTTTAATTTCAATGTGTGATGCAGGTTGTGTAACGTTGTGCTGTATTAAAGTCAGTTTTGTACACAATAATATATCATAAAGCTACCTTTTTCACTTACTGTAAGTGTTGAGGTATTAATTTGTCTATTTCAGGAGACTGTTATGTGTTAAGATGTCTGATAACGAAGACTCCTCAAGTGACCAAACAGAGAAATCAATGGACCAGGAGCCCACAGTGGCACCACCACCTCACAGAGATGGATCTGATGTGGCACCAACCCGAAAAACCAGGAGAAGACCTGAGCAGAAACCTCCAGCAGAAAAGCAGGAGACACAGCAGACAACAACAACAACAAGTGCTTCAGATGTAAGCTTTCACCATATGGATACTGATATTATTAATATTTCTTAATCTTAGTAATCTTCTGGTATTCCTCGGATTATAAAAAGGAATATACTGTATTTTGTTTTAGTAGTAATTTCTTTGTAATATTTAGCATTTTGAGTGGATTTTCTGGCACTAGATCAGTGGTTGAATCCAAAGTCCTCTCATTGTCCATTGACTTTTCTAGTGTAACAAAATTATACATTTATTATACAAGTTTCAATTAACAATCCTTTATGTCATGAGCAGGTTTTCAGTAATTTGGGGTTCTTGGTTCTTTAAAAAAGAATTGTAGTAAGGGGAATTTGAAATATATTATTATGTAATCTTTTGTGTTTCAGTATGTAATTGAAAAATATATATGTCATCATGAAAGACTTTGTGGCCAATTTGTACATTCTTTGTACCATCTTTATTTTATTTTTCGCATTCATTTCCTATTGTAATCTTTTCCAGTAAAAAAATGTCAGCGATTAACTTTTTTCATAGTCTTTTTAAAATAATTATTATTTTAAAATAATGTAAAAGCATGACTAAAGACTAGGGATGCTCTGATCGATCGGCTGGAGATCGGTAGTAGCCGATAATCCCATTTAATCACTCGATTGGTACTCGCTGATCTGGCCGATCTCATGAAGTGATCGCAGTAGTTTGTTTATGCGTTTACATGCAGAGGAAGACTCATGTGCACACCTGAATTATATATACAGCAGCTACTGCATCTATTTTGCCCTTTTTACATAGAGTATAAGAACTAAAAGTTCTGTTTTTGATAATATTGCAAGTTCACCAAAACCTAGCTGGAAATATTAGATAAATAAATAAAAAAACTATTGCAATTTTTAACATGAATATTTAATATAACTTCTTGTAATTTACTTACTGCAATAAACAGTAGTTTATATAACTATTTCTTTTTAGTAAAGAATGGATTTATAGGTATGCATTTTAACTTCTTATGCATCAAAAATGTGCTCCAAACCTTTCTTGATTGAGACATGTTGAATTCTTTTTTCATCATTTGCAATGTTTCCAAATTGCATTGTTTGTAAATTTTATTATGTTCTGTAAAGCTGCTTCTGACCATGACATGTCCACACTAAATGGTTATTAGAGACATGTTTAAGGGATTATATGCAACATATATTTACTCTTTTAGGCAAGGAGCAATCTCCACTTAGGTATCATACTTGGAGGGAAAATGTGCTTTAGGCTATATAAAGCTTGAAGCATTAGAATTGGTACTCTGTATAGGCCGATCACCATGACAAGGAATCGGTACTCTGTATTGGCTGCAGAAATCATGATTGGAGCATCCTTACTGAAGACCATCAGTGAATTCAAAATGATATAACTTCTCTATTAGTAAACTATTTTCCCCCCATCAGGCCTCAACGGAGACGACTGTGTCCCAGGGTGGCTGGGGTTACTGGGGCAGCTGGGGCAAATCTATCCTCTCCACTGCTACTGCCACTGTGGCCACTGTCGGTAAGAGACAGTTTTATACATTTTATTTTTCTAAAATATTATGTTCAAATATGCAAATGAGCCATTATTAAATTACTTATGCACTATTTTGAATATATTTCTAGCATAAAAAAATCTGAACATTGGATGAAGTTCCCATACAGTAGGTTAGAACTGAATCAGGCCAATCCAGTTCCAGTTATATAAACAATCCTTTTTTAATAATTTGTTTTAATCACTCTTTAAATCAGGAAATACTGGGAAACTTTAAGTGGAAACCTTATAAAGAATATATAATTCAATATGGAAATTATTTAATATAATTCAATATAGAAATGAATAAATATAATTCAGTATAGAAATGAGTAAATATAATTCAGTATAGAAATGAGTAAATATAATTCAGTATATAAATGAATAAATATAATTCAGTATAGAAATTAATTAATATAATTCAGTAAAGAAATTAATAAATTCAATGTATAAATAAATAAAATTAATTTAGTATAGAAATGAGTAAATATTATTTAGTATGAAAATTAATAAATATAGGTCAGTATAGAAATGAATAAATCTAATTCAGTATAGAAAT
>CAIGQZ010032440.1:1135-29503 GCA_903798205.1 Danio tinwini | reverse complement strand
TCAAAACACTTCGGGAGCTGCGACGTGACTCTCCGCCCCATTATTTTAACTTAATCGCACAAAACAGGTGTCATATTTGTTTGTGCTGTTTAGATATGACCAAAATATTTGGTTAGATTTGTGCTGGTTTGTGCAGTGGAAATGAACATAAGATATTTATATTCGTGCACAAATATGTTATTTTTGTTTGCTCACAGTTTGTGCTCCTTTGTGCTGCAAAAAAATATTATTTGGAGGCCTAAAAATAATATTAGATCATTCAGAGGTCTCTCGACCCCAGTTGCTTCATATTTACTAAAATAGTCTCATTGGTGCGCGTTTCCTTTGTGCTGGATTGTACCTGTGAAAGATCCGTTAGTGCTGCTTCTATTATTAAAATATTGAATATTGAATTAAAGATAATGACATCACCCCACATGTATGATATTCTAAATTATTTTAATTTGTTTGTGCTGATAGAATTTTCGTTTGTGATGCTTTATTTTAAACAACATCTGAGTGAGTGTTATGGGCATATCAAATGGCAATATTAAACAACAGAGGCATTTCGCACCTGTAGTAGCCTCTCTGTGAAAATATAGCGAAAATAAATACAATAAAATGACAAATTTGCCTGCCATGTAAGCTTGTAATGTTATTTTCAAACTCTAGGAAAATGATCTGTCGAATAAGCTTACGGTATAAATAGTAATAATAATAATAATAATAATAATAATAATAATAATAATAATAATAATAAGATAACTAAAAAATAACAAAATATTACATGTTTGTCTTCTATTAAACTAAATCAAAATAGTCAAAGTAACATCCTACATAATGTGCTAAAAACGCACAGTGTTTAACAATTAAGTGAATGCAAATATTTTATATGATTATTATTATTAATAATTGTAATTAATTAATCAAAGCTTATCTGTTATGTGTGTGTTATACAGGCCTATAATCTATGTTTTTTCCCATAAAATAAATATTGATTAAGTATGTCCACTAAAGCTGCTTTACTCAATTGATTTAATCAAAAGTATATACGGGGAGTGCAGAATTATTAGACAAATGAGTATTTTGACCACATCATCCTCTTTATGCATGTTGTCTTACTCCAAGCTGTATAGGCTCGAAAGCCTACTACCAATTAAGCATATTAGGTGATGTGCATCTCTGTAATAAGAAGGGGTGTGGTCTAATGACATCAACACCCTATATCAGGTGTGCATAATTATTAGGCAACTTCCTTTCCTTTGGAAAAATGGGTCAAAAGAAGGACTTGACAGGCTCCGAAAAGTCAAAAATAGTAATATATCTTGCAGAGGGATGCAGCACTCTTAAAATTGCCAAACTTCTGAAGTGTGATCATCGAACAATCAAGCATTTCATTCAAAATAGTCAACAGGTTTGCAAGAAGCGTGTGGAAATACCAAGGCGCAAAATAACTGCCCATGAACTGAGAAAAGTAAAGCGTACAGCTGCCAAGATGTCACTTGCCACCAGTTTTGCAATATTTCAGAGCTGCAACATCACTGGAGTGCCCAAAAGCACAAGGTGTGCAATACTCAGAGATATGGCCAAGGTAAGAAAGGCTGACAAACGACAACCACTGAACAAGACACACAAGCTGAAACGTTAAGACTGGGCCAAGAAATATCTCAAGACTGATTTTTCTAAGGTTTTATGGACTGATGAAATGAGAGTGAGTCTTGATGGGCCAGATGGATGGGCCCGTGGCTGGATCGGTAAAGGGCAGAGAGCTCCAGTCTGACTCAGATGCCAGCAAGGTAGAGGTGGAGTACTGGTTTGGGCTGGTATCATCAAAGATGAGCTTGTGGGGCCTTTTCGGGTTGAGGATGGAGTCAAGCTCAACTCTCAGTCCTACTGACAGTTTCTGGAAGACACCTTCCTCAAGCAGTGGTACAGAAAGAAGTCTGCATCCTTCAAGAAAAACATAATTTTCATGCAGGACAATGCTCCATCACACATCCAAGTACTCCACAGTAAAAATCTATCTATACTTCTTCAAACTATTTTAAACTAAATAAACTATTAGAACCAGCTTTCTCAAGCCAGCCTCAAAGTTTGTCTCGACGAACTTTATTGTCTAGTTTAGAATAAAACACATGTGGGCTGATGTCATTATCTTTAATTCAATATTCAATATCTTAATAATAGAAGCAGCACTAACGAATCTTTTCACTGGTACAATCCAGCACAAATGAAACGCGCACCAATGAGACTATTTTAGTAAATATGAAGCAACTGGGTTCGAGAGATCTCTGAATGATCTAATATTATTTTTGGGCCTACAAATAATATTTTTTGCAGCACAAACGAGCACAATCTGTGAGCAAACAAAAATAACATATTTGTGCACGAATATAAATATCTTATGTTCATTTTCACTGCACAAACCAGCACAAATCTAACTAAATATTTTGGTTATATCTAAACAGCACAAACAAATATGACACCTGTTCTGTGCGATTTAGACAAAATAATGGGGCGGAGAGTCACGTCACAGCTCCCGAAGTGTTTTGATTAGGCAATATCTAAACGATAAAAAATAGATAATGTTTATTATAACAGCACAAAATATTATGAATATAGAAAAAAAAATTATATAATTCAGTGTAGAAATAAATAAATATAATTCAGTATAGAAATGAGTAAATATAATTCAGTATAGAAATGAATAAATATAGTTCAGTATAAAAAATAAGGAAATATAATTCAGTATAAATTTGAATATTACCAATATAGAAATAATTAAATATAATTCAGTATAAAATTGAATATTATCAATATAGAAATAATTAAATATAATTCAGTATATAAACAAATAAATATAATTCAGTATAGAAATAAATTAAAAAAATTTCAGTATAAAAATAAAAAAATATAATGCAGTATAGAAATTAATAAAATTGTGAAGTTTGGCGTATGTAGGGAAACTGGGATAAAGAAAATAAAGAAATATAAAATAAAGAAAAATAAACGCTATTTATGGCTCATTGTGGGAGAAAACACTTCATTCATTCATTCGGCAGTATGAACCACCAGCTTATCCAGCAAATGTTTTACACAGTGGATGCCCTTCCAGTTGCAACTCAGTACTGGGAAACACCCATACACACTCATTCACACACATAAATTATGGCCAATTTAGTTTATTCAATTCACCTATAGTGCATGTCTTTGGACTGTGGGGGAAACCGGAGCACCCGGAGGAAACCTACACGAGCATGGGGAGAACATGCACACTCCACACAGAAATCACTCAGCTGGGACTTGAACCAGCAGCCATCATGCTGTGTAGGGATACCTAAAATGTATTTAGCAAAAAAGCACTTTGTGTACATTTTACAAAAAGCCCAAAATCTCAAAATTGACAGGTGCATAAAAAACTTTTTTGCCTACAATCACCGCTTAAAGGGATAGTAAAAAATAAAAATTCTGTCATTATTTACTCGCCCCTATGCCGTTCCAAATCCTTGAGACCTTTATTTATTTTTAGAACATAAATTATGCTATTTTGGATAAATAAAAATAAAAAAACGTCTGAAGGGTCAGAGAGCTCCGATTTCATCCAAAAGATAATTTATATTCCGAATATGAAGGTCTTGGGAATTTGGAAGTGATTAACCTTTTTTAATCAGCTCTGTTTTTATATCATGTATATCATACTGTCCGATTTTTGTCTAAGGCCAAGGCTTGACCCAGGTTATTGAGAAGGCAGAGTCGTCTTTAGGAATCCCCAATCCTGAGGAGCTGAAAGCCCAAGTGGAGGAGGAGGAGAAGGAAAAAACTGATGGTAAGGATGTGCTGTTTCTTTGAATTGATGTTCTTGGTGTTGCATATCCACAGTGTTAATGTTTCTGTCTTGTGTCTGCAGATTTAGCCAGCTCTGAGACAGATAAAGATGAAGGCGAGAAGATGTATGGAATGGGCGGTGCAATGGGAATGATCTCCTCCAGCAGTATGGGAATGTTGTCGTCTTTAACCACTGTGGTTCAGAGTACGGTAAGAACAAGTTAAATCTTGCAGAAAAGTCAGTACAGTTAAAGTCAGAATTATTAGCCCCCCTTTGAATCTTTTTTCTTTTTTAAATATTTCCCAAATTATGTTTAACAGAATAAAGAAATTTTCACAACATGTCTGAAAATATGTTTTCTTCTAGAGAAAGTCTAATTTGTTTTGTTTCGGCTAGAATAAAAACAGTTATTAATTTTTTTAACACTATTTTAAGGACAAAAATTTTTGCCCCTGTTGTAAAAAAAATAATTGATGGATAGAGAGAACCCAGTCCAGGAGACTTGAAACAAGCAGAATTCTTTTATTAAGATGTGTTGGTTAATCTGCAGTCATACAGCGTCGTCAAGAAGTCCATGTGTCTGCAGGAGCCTATTGGAGGTCTGCAGTTTGCAAGTTTAATCACAAGTCTGAATTGAGACAAAGATGTCCTGTCTATAATGTCTTCTTAGGGGGAGGGGAGATGGCTAAACAAAGCATGCAAATTCAGCATTGGAGTCAGTATGATAACTGGCATATAGGTGTTAGAAACCTGCCCTGCTACTGACCACACAAGTTAATCAACAAAAGGGGTTTCTTTAGCATGAAAGTACCACCCGAAGACAAAGGCAGAGTCCTTAAAAGTCTGCCTGTTGCATTTGCATCACTGTGTCCCAGGCGGTAGTCAGAAAGACAAAGGTTAAATGTCCCACATGGCTGGGCTGTCTCTGAAATTATATAATTAAAAACCAAAGAATATAATATTTCAGTTATATGTAGATTATTGTTCATTTGAAACTAGATTAAATAAATTTATATTTCCACACGCCTTTAAACAAATTTTGTTTTCGATAGTCTACAGAACAAACCATCGTTAAACAATAACTTGCCTAATTACCCTAACCTGCCTAGTTAACCTAATTAACCTAGTTAAGCCTTTAAATGCCACTTTAAGCTATATAGCAGTGTCTTGATATTATTTACTGTCATCATGGCAAAGATAAAATAAATCAGTTATTAGAAATGAGTTATTAAAACTATTATGTTTATGAATGTGTTGAAAAAATCTTCTATCCGTTAAACAGATATTGGGGAAAAAATAAACAGGGGGGCTAAAAATTCTGACTTCAACTGTATTTTGGGAATCTCTATTTGTTTTACTTGTGAATAATTTTTGTTTTGTTAAGGAAAACTAATGATTGATTTAGGCAGTAGATTGCCTCAAGGGTGTTTTAAGATGTTATATGGGCATGGACGTAGATTTAGCATGGACAGAGGGGACTTGTCCCCACCAATACAGACCAACTATTAAATTGTCCCCACCAACAACTTAATTCACTTAAAATCACCCTCAATATTAACTGCAGAACTGCATGCCCAATTTCGGTTGAAACAATTTAACTCATTTCTAATAACTGATTTATTTGATCTTTACCATGATGACAGTAAATAATATTTTACTCAATATTGAAAAAAGTTAATTAGGGTAACTAGGCAGGTTAGGGTAATTAGGCAAGTTATTTTATAACGATGGTTTGTTCTGTAGACTATCAAAAAATATATATAGCTTAAAGAGGCTAATAATTTTGACCTTAAAATGGTTATTAAAAAACTAAAAACGGCTGTTTATTCTAGCCGAAATAAAACAAATAAGACTTTCTCCAGAAGAAAAAATATTATCAGACATACTGCGAAAATTTCCTTGCTCTGTTAAACATTATTTGGGGAATATAAAAAAAAGAAAAAATAATCAAAAGGTGGCAAATAATTCTGACTTCAAGTGTGTGTGTGTGTGCGTGCGTGCGTGTGTGTGTGTGTGTGTGTGTGTGTGTGTGTGTGTGTGTATATATATGTATTTAAAATATAAAAAACATAAAAAGCAAGATTGTCTTTCCTTTCTAAATATCACTTTGACCTTTATGTAATTGAAAAAATACAATCTTAAAAAAACATGGGCACTTTTTAACATCACGCTAAGCTCAAAATATTTCAATAATAGTTGTCTGAAAAGTGGAAGTAGTGTGCATTACAATTCAATCATTTACTGAGCCATTAGTTGCAGGGATCCAGGAATGCTAAGTAGTTAATTAATTATTTTGGTCACATTTAATTTTAAAGTACAATTCTTGCTATTATTAAACCAATAACTATGACGTAATGATTTGTTTTGGGCCAATTTAGAATTTCCATTTTCTTTTTTTTATTGTATGTATGTTTTTACACTGTCTTCTCATGTTTGATGACTAGAGTAAAACAGTAATAAGCGGTGGCCTGGATGCATTGGAGTTTATTGGGAAGAAAACCATGGATGTGATTGCAGAGGGAGACCCCGGTTTCAAGAAAACCAAAGGACTGATGAACAGAAACTCCACACTATCACAGGTGCAGAAGAGAATAAGATTAAATAATATATTCATAGCAACTTCAGCTGGCCTCCTGACACAAATATATTACTCAGTCCAATCTGATTTTGTTTGATTAAACTGACCTGATTTTTGCTTCTCAAAGGTCTTGAGAGAAGCCAAGGAATGTGAGGAGCAGCAGAAAGCTGAAAATGTCACTTCAGAAACAAACAAAAAGGCTCATTATGGGATGCTATTTGACGAGTTTCAAGGCTTGTCTCATTTGGAGGCTTTGGAGATCCTGTCTAGAGAGAGCGAAGCCAAAGTCAGTTCTTGACAGATTTACACACTGAGATAGAATATGAAATGGTGAAGGATTTAAACGTTGTGTTTTCGTGCAGGTGAAATCTGTTCTGACAACGTTGTCTGGTGAGGAGCTGACAAAACTAAGAGAAGATCTGCAGAACATTAAAGAGCCCTTTTCACTCATGGAGTTTGATGATGAGCTGGAGGATGATACGAAATGTAGGAAACTACAATGAATACAAGGCTAAAACTTAAAAATTATAGATACAATTTTTAGTCGGAGTACAAATAAAGATATTTTAATGGTGCTTTCACACCAGTGAATCGATTCATTTGTTCCGAAACAGGGATTGAAATTGTTACATTGTTGCTCTTTGTTCTTGGTGCGGTTCGCTTTCACACGACAAAGTTTCTAAACGGACCAAAATAGCTAAAACAAGTCACGTGTGAGTAAACTGTCCTCACATTGGTCAGAGTTTCACGGTTTATTTTGCAGAGTCCCGCTCAGCTGTCGGGGGTGGTTTGGTGGTGTTTGACAGGGTGCGTGCAACATGTCTGAAGAGCGAGGAGGGATGCGGTGGGGAGGGGTGATGAGAACGGTGCGCAACGTATTTTGAGGACTTGGGAGGGAGACGCGCGATTTCCGGGAGATGATCACTTGTTTGCGGGCATCCGGGAGTCTCTGTGCATTTGCGGAACTTCTGGGAGACTTGGGATGTCTGGAATGACCTCCTGGCCTACTCATAATTCTCTCTTCATATAGCCGTATGCCTATTACATATCCATAAAACACTGTGATATAGCCGGGCTTGGATCGTATCGCTTCCTCACTACAATCGATTCGCTCCAGAGTTCGTTTCAATCAAGCCGAGACCACCTCATTCAGGCGGTCTCAGAGCGATTGCTTTGACGCGGATCCGAGCGTGATTGCCCTGTTCACATATGCCAAACAAACCGCGCTAACTGGGCAAACTAGGTGTGAAAGCACCCTAAATGTTGGTGAGATATCTGAGATATGTATGTCCCTTAATTGAAAGTCTATTCTCCTAAAACTCTTTAAAATGTTTATATAGAGATTTTTAAAACTCCATATGGTTTAAGCAGTTTAATCTAAGCCTGCTGATGAGACATGGTTAAAGATGAACATTTAATTTAGGCTTTTATACACATACAAACAGAGATTAACAATTTACATGAGTCAGCAGGTGTCAATAGTTCATTTGAAATATCGATCAAATGACTAACACTTGACTTAACACTCTTCACATCTTTATGTCCATCTACATATTTGGACTTGTAACAATCAAAATGATCCTTTTCATTTCTCCCAAAAAATACCTGAAATACTGATTCATCTGACCACAGCACACGCTTCTACTGTGTGATATCCCATCTCAGATGCCTCCTAGCCCAGAGAAGTCAAAGGCACTTTTTAAGTAACGGCAGATTTAACTGGCATTTGTGGATGTAAATACGAATTGTGGTACTTGACAAAGGTTTTCCAAAGTAGTCCTGAGCCCATGTGATATTGCTTACAGAAAAATGATGTTTCTTGCCTGAGGGATTGGAGATCACAGTTGTTTAGCTTAGGCTTGCGCTCTTGTTCTTTAAGCACAGAATTTCTTCCAGAGTCATTGATGTGTGCTTTTTGGTATTCTTGTTTACTCTCCATACCATCTGCATGTGTGCCTTGTTATGATACAACAAAGCAAGATTTTTTTATTTTAGAATTTAAGATTATTACTTGCTTTTTTTTTTTTTTTTTTACTTTCACCTTTTTTTTTTCTCAAAAAACAAACACATTTTTTTTGTTGTGGATGATACAGAATGTACAGTTTTCCCAGAGATTAATTCAATGTTCATATATTTAGGGTTGTCAAACGTATTGACTTCAGCATCAACTGAGTGGTGAAGCAATGACCCTCAAGACTCCAGTATATTTCATATGAAATCAAAGAACGAACTGAAATTACATTCTTTCAAACAAAATCTGGCCAAAATTAAGTTATTTTTGAGTTTGTTTCAGCAGTTCGAAACAGCTCACCGAAGCGAGTTTGTTTTTGCTCCAAAACATCTTAGAGCTGCCATTGGTTCATGTCAATTATGCAATTAGTGGGTGTGTTCTGGAACTCCGCCATCTTTGAGGTGCGATTCCTTTCCATTTCTTATTTCATTGAGGTCAGACTGAAGAACAACAACCAAAACAACAACTCTAGCTACTTGGTACAGATGTATCCACTCCTGGATGAGACCTCGTTGCCTCATATCTTTTCCATGAGTTCCATGAGTAAGAAGTAATGTGGAAAAAGCCATTTACAAAGTGTTTTTTTCTCTCTTAGCCGCCATCGTTGTGTTTTTGGGTACACAAGCAGCGTGACACATTTACAACTACAATGTCTACTGCGGTGAGGGAGTGTTTGATAACAGTATACTGTCACTCAGGCTTTTTAAAACTATTTTTGCCCTCAAACGAAGAACAAAACATAATTTTGTTTGCAGCATACTAGGGCCTTCGGTGCCAATCACAGTCATACCTGCTGAGTTCATGAACACAATGGACAATCAGCTATGTTTTAAAACTTGCTCAAATGTTCACAGAAAATCTGTATTGATTGGTACCAAAGTCAATATTTTTGACAACCCTACATATTGTATACTTATGCATTTGTAACTTTTTAAACATATAACTGGTTCTTTAAATTAGGCACATAATATTTTAATATTGATCGATATTCCACTAGAAATAGAAAATGTATTACAGTTTTTGAAGTATAGACAAATGTTGTCGAAATATCGTATCGTATCGTATTGTGACATGATGTTCAGTTTACACCCCTAGTCAGTTTTGTTCACAGAACTCAAACATGCTTTCTTAATGTGTGAGAACCAATGAGGTTCATTCTTGCATCACATGGCAGATCATTTGAATCAAATCAATTTGGACGCATCAGAGTTTCAGCGTAAAAAGACTTTAAAAGGCGGAACCGAAATTACTCAGATTTGATTAAAACTATCTTGATGTGCTCCAAAATATGAACAAAAGTCACAGGTTTGCTCATATTGTTATTTTTTTATTCTCAGGTGATGATGGAGAGGACTTTGTGAAGGAATTAACAGATGTTCTTAAAAGATTACAAATTTCCACATCAGCAGACAAACTCAGCAAGGTATCACTTGAAGATTACAGTTACAAATTAATGTTCAGGTGCTTGAGATTATTTACACTTTTTCATATTAACTTAGGCCAGAAAAAATGCATTCAACCATATTACAAACATAAAGCTACGAAGTGAAAACCTGGAGAAAGAAAAAGAAGACAAAGAAGAAGGAGAGAAAGAAGAAAGAGAGAAGGGGGAGAAGACAGAAGAAAGCGCAGAGACCGAATGCACAGTTAAGGTCTGCATCTAACATTATTTAGCCTTAAATGATATAAATGCCATACTCATGCACATATTTTACATCAAATAATCTGTTTGTATTGAGTTTTCCTTGCATTGACTCAAGCATGTTGCTCTTTTTATAGGATGCCCATTTGTCTGCAATCACGAGTTTGGCAGAGTTCACAGCAAGATCCATCGAGCAGTTCCACAAAACAGCTGAAATGTTGCTTCACTGTAACACTGAAGGGGCCGCAGCCCCAGAACAAGCCAGAATCTTATCTCAGTGAGTTATCCTGTTGAAGAAACTGTCTAACATTGACTTTTTGAGAAATCAAAATCATGTGTGTTTCTCTTGCAGAGTCACCATTGTTATTTGTAAGGAGGTCTCACTGCTATCCAAAAAATTCACGTCATGTTTGACTACCATTGGGGTAAGATGCTTAACTTTCTGGAAGACAGTCTGGAGATCAATAATATTGTTTGTGAACATTAACTCTTGTGCACCTGTATGAAATTTTACCTTTATTTTACTTTTTGATTTGTTAATGCAAACAACTCACATTTTGGCAAAAAAAGGTTGCATTTCTATTGAAATTGTATTGAAAGGTAATTTACCTTCATAAATAATTTTCACTATGTACAAAAATGTCCCAATTGAAACCCATTAAATCTGCCATATTTCATCACAGTGGTATTTAAACAAAAATCAAGCCATTTTTGTTAACAGGCAGCCATTTGTTTGGCAATGCTTCAATAATTTTACAAATGGTAAAATTTGGAATATTTTGTCAGCTTTGGTCTGTGGACAAATATTCAATTTTTACTCTTTTGTAGTAATTTTATTAGTAAAATTTATTTTAGTAAAATTGCAGGCTGAATTAAATAGCTTATGTAGTTATAAATAATTAATTTTGTTGGTATGAAGATCAAAGTTTTTGTATGTGTATATGAATGATTTGTATTTGGGTATGTGGAAGTTTAGTTTTCTCAACGTGACACTGCATAAAAATGCATTAATGTTATTTCTGATCATTGACATCCATTACTACTCATAATAAAAACCCAGCTGAGCCATTAATAATCAACAATATGACAACCATGCAATCAAACTGTAATTCCCTTTACTGTAAAATCATTCAAATGAATTAATTTAAGGTAATCATTAGGACTGATGCTTGAAAATAAATCTGTCGAAGAGTGAAAAACAGTGTCAAATATATTAAAATATGACACTTTTATGATGTTCTATAAGTAGACATTTTTGTCTACTATGGACCTGTGTAATTTTATTAAAGGAACAAACCACTTTTTTGAGCATAGCCTCATTTTACAAATCCAAGCACTTTTAGCTTAGCCTTAAATCTTGCTCAAAAATTTCAAAAGAAGAGTTTTGATAATTCACCTATACTAAGACAAAAGGAAAATTATTTTCTTGGTTGATATAGCTAGGAACTATACTCCCATTTCGGCTTAATCAACAACGGAAAAGTTGACTTTTCCTTTAAATTAACACACAAAGACTAATCTAATAAATCTACCAATCAACATTACTTTAAGATATTGTAAGATCTTCCAAAAATGCTATAACATTTTATTGTATGTTATCTTATTATTTTAAATAGTGTATACAAAACGAAATCTAAACACTATTTATGGTATATTCTTAATTTCTATATGTCAAATGTTGTTTTTCAGGCGAATGAAAAAGGAGAGATTCTCAATCCACTTATCACCAGTGTTTTTCTGGAGGTTTGTGTCTATTTTAAATAATTTGAACAACAAATTAAATTCAAGCTGTTTGCTCAGCACTATTAAAAGGATCTCTTTAACCATATCTTTATTTTGTAGGCATCAAACAGTGCATCATATATCCAGGACGCATTCCAGCTCCTTTTGCCAGTGCTGGAAGTGTCTCATATTCAGAGGATGGCGGAGTCGTGAACACTCAGGAACACTTGACAGCAGAAAAACACCCCAACATAAAACAGCATTTAACAGAAGTAAAATAGTAATGTGGTTTACATTCAGGGAGATTTGGTAAATCCGTATGGAGTGCACGGCTTTCTTATGATTGAGTACATTTTTCAATAGATTCAATGTCAGAAGTCTCCTTATAGCTGATGGTGTATAAATATAAATAAACTGTAATTTAAGTATCTTTTATGCATAAATGTATAATGAAATGAATAATCTTTTAAAAATAATTATGCAAGACATACCAGTATTATTGTTCAAATATCTTTTAAATAAACAGTTGTTACATGTCGTGTTGATTATTAGAGAGCTTTTACATGCCACAGATCCTCAAATATGATGATAGTTCTGCAAGAGACTCACATTCTAACGTGTTTCTCAATCACGTTCCTGGAGGCCCACCAACACTGCATGTATTGTCACACTCATTACAGGTCTTTCAGTCTCTGCTAATGAGCTGATGATCTGAATCAGATGTGTTTGGTTAAGGAGACATGGTAAATATGCAGAGCTGGTGGTCCTCCAGGAACATGGCTGAGAAACAGTCAGATACACCAAAAAAACATTTTGTGTACTATTTGTTGCATAAACATCAATTTATACTGTGGAAAATAATATAAATGGAGTTAAAATATTATTAGAAAAAATACATAGGTTTTTTGAAGTTATTATTATTACATTTTACTATTCATAATTGTCATATTTAATTCATAATTTATCTATATTTGATCAATTTATTATTAATTGTAATTTGTATTTAAGCATTTTTGTCACTCATGCAAATTTACTTTTATTTGTCTGCAAATAAAACCACACTTATTTAAATAGCATATATCTGTGATAATTCTATGCTCATGATTAGATTTTACTCCACTTTTTGGTAAATTGCTTTCATAATAATGCTTTTATTAAATGGTTTAATTTATTTAAATTTATAATTTTCTCTGAACATTTCATCATGCAATCAATAAAAAAATCATGCAATATTTTTTTTTCCTGCAATATTTATTGCAATATGAATACACCTTCACCAGATGACTTAAATTTGTAAAGAATTTAGAATTTTAAATTGATTGGCATGATTTTTTAGGGCATTGGATCCACATAAAAATATAATAAACAATCTACGAGCATACATAAAGTAAGTATTAAAAAAAAAACAATCAGTGCTTTGTTTTTTGAGAAGTCTAATCGAATGTAAAATAGTACTGGGGCTTCACAATGGCACAGTGGGTAGCACCTTCGTCTCACAGTAAGAAGGTCGCTGGTTCGAGACTTAGCTGGTTCAGTTGGCGTTTCTGTGTGGAATTTGCATTTCCTCCCCATGTTCGCATGGGTTTCCTCTGGGTGCTCTGGTTTCTCCCACAGCTTATTAAAATGGTGTAAAGAACAGAGGTTGCTTTTTGCCAATAACAGTCGAGCTGGAGCATCTCCAGGATGCTTCGTTCTGTCTGAGTAGTAAGTGAAAATTCACAAAATTCACATTTTAGCTATATAGACTCCTGCTCATTCCACTTAAATCACAGGGATGCAACCTATGGGCTAATCCCCTGCAAACTATGGGCTAACCCCATAGAGACTGATTGTGTTCTTTGTATTATCTATTAAGAATCAAACTAGAAAAACTGCAAAAAAAAAAGTGAAAATACAAATTTCTTTAAGCTTGGTTTCCTAGCACATTAAGCACTTATCTTAAATGAAGTAATAACAGATAACAATCTTAATGCACTTTCCCAGTGATGGGTTGCAGCTGGAAGGGCATAAACCAGCTGCGTAAAACATATGCTGGATAAGTTGGCGATTCATTCTGCTGTGGCGATCCCAGATTAATAAAGGGACTAAGCCAAAAAAAATTAATAAATGAATCTTAATGCACTCTGTCTCACTCAAACAAAATGACTATATCAGTTTAAATAATGCAACTCCTTCAGGATTCTTATATAAGCATGAAGCTCGTCAAACTGGTCGTGGTGTGGGAGCACTAAAGCATCAATCTTTAGTGATATTCTTAATGTTAACCAGAGAAATGGACTTACGTTAAACTCCTTTGAAGTATTGGTGCTTAATGTTATGCTTTCGGATATTATGAAAAAACCTGTTATCTCTCGCTTTAATTGACATAAATAGACCCCCAGGACCCTAGGTCAATTTCCTAAAAAGGTTTTCTGATTTTATTTCTGACTTACTAGTTAAAACTGATAAAATACTAATTGTAGGAGACTTTAACATCCACATAGATGACGCTAATGACACACTAGGGCT
This sequence comes from Danio tinwini, assembly GCA_903798205.1. Taxonomy (NCBI): domain Eukaryota; kingdom Metazoa; phylum Chordata; class Actinopteri; order Cypriniformes; family Danionidae; genus Danio; species Danio tinwini. The sequence continues at coordinate 15,237 of CAIGQZ010032440.1, read as the reverse complement.
CAGGTTTATAGATTTACTACATTTTCTTGGGATAAAGCAAAACAATGTTGGTCGTCCAACCAATCGCCTAAAGCAGATATTAGATCTAATTTTCTCTCATGGAATTGAGGTCATTGATGTAGACATTATACCACAAAGTTATGATATAACATATAGTATCATATAGTATGATGTACATATAGCTTATATAGTAAGTATACCTCCTACTATATAAGCTGTGTTTACCTGAAATTAGCAGATCCGCACAGATATACCGCCCTGGTAGAACTATCGTTCCATCCACTAACGATGAATTCATAAATAACTTACCTGATCTTTCTCTATTTCGAAAAGCACCCGCTAACGCAAATGACCTTGATGTAGTGACCAGCAGTATGGATGCTATCTTTACTAACACACTAAATACTGTAGCACCCATCAAATTAAAAAAGGCTAGAGAGAATAAAACTACACCATGGTACAACAGTCATACTCACGCTCTCAAAACAGCAACCCATTCCCTGAAACATAAGTGGAAAAAAACTAAATTAGAGGTCTTTAGAATTGCGTACAAAGACAGTATGTCCAGCTATAGGAGGGCTCTAAAATCTGCCAGGGCTGAGCACCTCCACAAACTGATAGAAAATAATCATAACAATCCTAGATTTCTATTTAACACTTTTGCTAAATTAACAAATAATCAGTCATCTTTGGAACAAAATGTCCCACCGCAAATTAGTAGTGATGACTTCATCAATTTTTTTTAGTGATAAAATAGAAGGCTTCAGACAGAAAATAGAAAATGTTAAACTTTCTACACCGCCTTATACTTCTTATCCTATAAACATTTCACTGAATCAAAATAATTTACATTGCTTTAAAATCATAGAACAGGAAGGGCTTAATAAAATTATAAATGGTTCTAAACCAGCTACATGTTTGTTGGACCAAAGTCCAACAAAATTACTGAAAGAATTGCTACCTGTAATCGGAGAACCTCTTCTTAACCTCATCAACTCTTCTCTATCTTCAGGCCATGTTCCAAATCCTTTCAAGCTATTAAGCCTATTAATAAGAAACCACAACTGGACACCAGCAACCTAACTAATTATAGGCCTACTTCAAATCTTCCATGTCTAAAATACTAGAAAAAAAAGTAGTTTCTGCCCAATGATGCTCCTTTCTGCAGATGAACAATGTTTTTGAAGCGTTTCAGTCAGGTTTCAGACTTCATCACAGTAAAAAAAACGCATTAGTGAAAATGACCTACAGTTTACTCCTAGCTGCAGACCGAGGGTCCATCCCCTTATTAGTACTACTGGATCTTAGTGTGGCATTTGACACCATTGACCACAATATCCTCATAGGCCGCTTATATTCTACAGGTGTCCAGTGACAGGCTCTACAATGGCTTAAGTCAGGTCAAGGTCCTGCAGATTTTAGCTCCAACTTGCCGTTAACACACCTGCATGGATGTTTCTAGTAAGAGCCTAATTAGCTTGCCCAGGTGTGTCTGATTGGGGTTGGAACTAAACTTTGCAGGACACCGGCCCTCCAGGACCGAGTTTGGACACCCCTGGTTTAAGTCATACTTAGCTGACCGTTATCAGTTTGCAGTGTTGTGCAAGTTACTTCCAAACTGTAATACATTACAGATTACTTGTTAAGGTCGATTTATACTTCTGCGTCAAACGCATGCGTATGCTACGACGCAGCCTACGCGTGGACGCATAGCCCCTCGCCGTGGCCATCGGCGACCTTGACGCGCACCTCTCAAGAAATGTAACGCGTATGCGTAGCGCAAGCTCTGTGATTGGTCGGCTTGGTAGCGCTGATGAGTGTGGGCGGAGGTGAGAGACGCGTGCCCGATGCAGCGAGTGTTTACAAGTGTGGAGTCCCATGAAGGAGCTCCAGATGGAGACTGTTGTTTTGTGTTTACCTCATGATTAAAGTTGTTGCACGTCCGCCGGTTCCCGCCTCAAAATTTGCAAATTTGAGCCACTTGTACATTAAGGAAGTGTTCAGAAAACACAAAACATCAGCGAAGAAACCCGACACAGAGAAACATAAACACCTACTGCCAGCTAGCATTTCCGAAGTGTATTGCAGAAAAAACAGAAACAGCGCGCAGAAATATAAATGCACAGCTACACGCGAGGCATACGCCGTGGGTTACGGTGATCACTTGACGCAGAAGTATAAACCAGGCTTTACTGTTATTTAAAAGTAATCCCTTACATTACAATATTACTGTCTCAAAATTGTAATATGTTACATTACTCTTATATTACTTTTTAGTTACTTTCACTAAAATAACTACAGAATTAGAACTTAACATTCTAAAACTACCAAATGTACGGCAGAGCATGTTACATCCAGTAGAGAGTGATATGATATAGCAGACTGACTGTGACCTATTCAGACTAGTAACAATATAGTATATAATTGGCAACGTGAAGGCTCAAAACAAGGCAAGAAAGGATGACAGTCAGATTCAAAAATGATCTGCTAAAAGTATGGTAGAGGTAAAGTGGATATCTGGCAATATCTGTGAATAGCTTGACTAGATTCATATTAGACACACAACAGGCCTACTGTATATGTAAACTCCATTGCCATGACAAAATGCAGATTTCTTTTTCTCTTCTTATTGTTGCCATTAGTGTTCACCTTTTAATTTAAGTGGCTCACAACACAAAACTGTCATGCACAAAGTGAGCATGATGAACATAGCTTTCTCAATATAATGCTTGTGCACCGATTTCCACTGTTTGTGAACAAAACTGCTTGTAAGCTCTCAAATATACACTGCTCACGTGCAAATTCTCAGGTTCTCTCAAATATGCACAGCTCACACACAAATTTTCTTGCACACTCTCAGTACACTGCTCGCTCAGTGAGATTATATGCAGACTCACAATATGTCTTGTGTTCCCTGTTCCTTTCATGCTTTTTGATATGATTTATATTGGTAACTTATATTTCTTAGCAATAACCAAAATGCTAAAATAGACTTATAATTTTTTATCTAATAAACCATAACATTTTTGGCTGTATGTTATATGATGAGATATTTCCAGTTTGAAACACTTAAAGACAAAGAATAGATGTTGTATGTAAAGAATATGTTTTCTTTTAAAAACCTTTATTAAACATCTAAAAGGTGCACCATACTAATCAAATAAAAAACATTTCAACTAAAATATAACTAACGCAAGCAGAATTTCGCATTATCCCTGTCATCCTCTTCATTTTGAGGAGAAGCTGTTCCACATGGCCCCTGAACACATATTAGCATGTAGTGTTTTAAACAGTAAAGTACTTTAATTAATCTGTTGTGGTAATACTATAGTTGCTATGGTAACACAACAAGTGTAATATAAACAAATGACCCAATGCTGTAGTTTTTTTTACAACTTATGGTATATTATACTACAATTCACCACACTTTACGTAGTAAAACTACACTTTGTATTTCATTTTAAGAGTTTATTATTCTTAATACTACAGTATGCTGAAGCATTCATTAACAAGTTGTAAATAATACTAGCCGAAAACATAGGCAGTATACCTAACACTCAAAAACACTAGTATTTATTATAGAATGTACCTTAACCTATAGGTACATAGTGTAGCAATATATAAACCATATCAACATTCTTGGGATAACAATTTAACAGGAGGATCTCTGGAGAGCAAAAGCATGAAAAGAGGAGGAAACACAAGGCACAAATTCAAATTGTGAGTCTGCATCATCTGACGGAGCGAGAGCAGATCATTCGCACGTGAGCAGTCGTGTTTTGAGTGCACGCGAGGAGTTTTGTCCACGGACAGAGGTAACACCGGCGCGTTTGCTTGCTCGTCTTACATGAATGCGCTCTCGACCTGTCAGTGAAATAACGCCACATGCACGTACGTCCATCTCGCGAATGTATTGTCTTCTGCCATTTTTATCTATTGCGTTAGGGCTTAACGTTACTGCGAACCGGGTTAAGCCAATAGCCCTGGACCTCGAGCTCAGAGGCTAAAATCATTCCGCGTTCAAACTATTGTGTTCAAACCACGAACAGGAAATAGAACTGCTGTATTTTTTTATTTGTTAATGTCTTGCGGGCGAAAAGTTTGTTGTAACGCACAAGTTACTGAACATGTAGCGAGTAAAATATTACTGAAAATGTATTAGTAATGCCTTACACTACTGCGTTACAGGAAAATGTAATACCTTACTGTAATATATTACTTTTGTAACGCATTACTCCCAACACTGTCAGTTTGTGAATATTAATGACAGCTTTCACAAGTTAGGCCAGTAAAGTATGGGGTGCCTCAAGGATCAGTTTTAGGCCCTTTCCTGTTTACAATATACATGCTACCCCTGTGAGACATTATTAGAAGACATGGGATCAACTTTCACTGCTATGCAGATGACACTCATATATATATTTCAACTAAACCTGATGAGACGTCTGAACTGTCTAAGTTAACTTGTGTATTAAAGATGTTAAAGACTGGATGACCAACAATTTTCTCCTTTTAAAGAGCCCCTATTATACATTAAAAAGGGTCATATTTCGGTTTTATGGGTCTCCAACAACAGGCTGATCTGCATGCAAGGTCAAAAAACACTTTCATGGTCTTATAATATGCATTTATTTTTACCTAATTATCCCAGCGACTCCCATATGAATCGTTCAGCGATTCATTTGTTCCCAAACCCCTCCTTAGAGCGAAGCTAATCTGCGCTGACTGGAACGATGACAGCCTGTTGCGATTGGTCGACAGCGTTCAGCACGAGACAGTAAAATGCCCAGCGCGGTTTATCAAGCCCCCGGGTCGCCAACATTGGTATAGGATCCGATCGCAGCAGACGCCCAAAACACGCTTCAAAGTAAACTTACTAACACCACAGTAAACAGTACCCAGTTCTCAACAGTGTTATTCAGACACCTTACCCCTGAAAGCAGTGCAGTTATACACCACAAACTCATTTAAATCCATAAAAACTTTCCAGTGCTGTGCACCAGCCCAAAGTCCAGCATGCCTTTAGTTGACTTGTACCTAATAATTTGTCCTTATTTTGCACGTGTTACACCAAATTATGTGACCATCTTATTCTGTGACCCTAGTAGTCTCACTGTTTGGCTTGAACTCGCTCCCACAGCATACATACTCTCAGATGAATGCGCTGGAAAGAACCGTTCAATGGAGGAAGAAACTAATCCATGAGCTGTGTACTGAAAGTTCATTGTAAGCCTGTAGATGCTGAAGCACTTCTTTCCCTCACACTTCCAATAATATCCAGGTAAGCACAGCATGTTCATGACTCATGACTTCAGGATCTTTCTGTCTTTGCTGCTGTGTTAGTGGGCGGAGCCTCAGGTTTAAATTTTGCAACCATTGTTTCATATCGACGTCACGCCGAAACGGCTAAAGACTCGTTATCAAGACGATAAATTTAAACCACTATGAGTTGACTTTTTTTTTTTAGATGAATCAGTAGTTTTAAAAACTGTCCACTTTCAGATTTAAGCTTTAGCTGGATATTTCACTTCACTTAGAGCTGTGTTACACACTACATGGAAGGTCAATTTCAAAAACCCATAATAGGGGCTCTTTAAACTCAAAACAAAACAGAATTATTACTTATTGGGCCTAAATCCTGTACACAGCAGATCTCACAACTCGACCTGCAATTAGAAGGATACAAAGTTAGCATTAGCCCTACTATAAAAGATCTGGGTGTTATATTAGACAGCAATTTAACCTTTAAAAATCATATATCCCATGTCACAAAAACTGCCTTTCATCTAAGAAATATTGCTAAATTGCGAAGTATGCTATCCATCTCAGATGCAGAAAAGTTCATGCTTTTATGACTTCTAGGCTGGATTACTGTAATGCTCTGTTTGCTGGTTGCCCAGCATCCTCTATTAACAAACTTCAGCTAGTACAAAATGCAGCTGCCAGAGTTCTTACCAGGTCTAGAAAATATGATCATATCACCCCAATTTTATCCTCCTTACACTGGCTGCCTGTTAAGTTTCGTATTGAATTTAAAATATTGCTTCTTACCTATAAAGCCTTAAATAGTCTAGCTCCTGTTTATCTAACCAACCTCTTGTCTCGCTACAATCCAACCCGCTCTTTAAGATCTCAAAACTCAAGGCTTCTTGTAGTACCTAGAATAGCCAAATCGAGTAAAAGAGGTTGAGCCTTCTCATTTATGGCCCCTAAACTCTGGAATAGCCTTCCTGATAATGTCTAAGGCTCAGACACACTCTCACTCTTCAAAACTAGATTAAAAACCTATCTTTTTAGCAAAGCATACACTCAGTGCATTACATAGCGGTATGACGCATGATGTGCCCCACACACGATTTTGCTTCTTGTTTATATACACTATGAACAGCAGCTACGCTAATTATTCTCCTTATTCTGTATTTCCACCTGGGGTACTCATCTCGAGACCCTCAGACTACGCAGTGCCACTGATGCGATCCAAGACCAGCGACAAGACGATCCCAAGGTTTCTGGACCAGGCCGTATCCTGAGCTGCTGCTGTGGTGGTCATGATGGAGAGCATGAGACTGATTCCTGTGATGCATCAAGGACAAACATGTCTTCGCTAAGGTCCAGCTACTGCGCCTAGACTGCAGCTCTGCACAAGACGTTTGGCCATAGGAGAAATGGTCGTGCCCAACTGAGCCTGGTTTCTCTCAAGGTTTTTCAAATTCTTCACTTTCGCCAATTGGTGAAGTTTTTTCCTCGCCGCTGTCGCCACTGGCTTGCATGGGTCGGGATCTGTAGAGCTGCGCATCGATGGAATTACTCCTTAGTGTTTGGACTCTCAGTAGTGATTATTAAACCACACTGAACTGAGCTAAACTGAACTGAACTTAAACACTGAAAACTGAACTGACACTGTTTCAATTCACTATAAACTTCCATGTGAAGCTGCTTTGACACAATCTACATTGTATAAGCGCTATACAAATAAAGATGAATTGAATTGGATTGAATCATGTGCGACGTAGCTTGGGAATTTATACATTACTCGTTTTTGATTGCAGCTATGATTTCGGCAAAACAGTTACATATGGTTAATTAAACTGTGGACACTGAATGCTACGATAGAAAAGTGAAAGTGTAAGTTATTAAAGTTGGTTTTATATTCACACATTCATTCAGTGACAACTTGTGACAGACTCCCTATATTGTTTATGACGGCACTTTGATTATTCGGTCTGAAATAACCTGCAAGTGTGACTTGAAAACAACATTAACACTGTTTATTTGACTGTAAACAATGTTGTACTTTGATAGCCATTGGCTGCTAATATGATTTCGCTATTTAGAGTTTGCAAACAATACTTTTATGAAATTATATTAGTAATGAGAAAGTCCAAATGTGCGAATATAAAACCAACTTTAACTTTATGTGTAAGTTCACATACCCTGAGCTTGCTGAACAGGTGTAGTTCGCTGTCAGAATGCAGTTTTGCTTAGTGGTGGGCAAAGCCAGGCTTCGTGAAACACTGAAACAGTCGAAGCAAATGTGTCGAAGCTTCGAAACGTTTCGAAACCCCACTCTACGGCGACACCTAGTGGTCATTTTTTATGTATTGCACTGGAACAGCGTCAGCAAAGAACAGTTGAGCAAATTGAGGTATTAAACTCCACTTTGTAAATTAAACCCACAAGTGGTTTAGTGGAGCGGTTAGGGTTCCTGACTACCATGTGGGCATACTGGGTTTGAATCCAGGCTGAGACAGCTCTTTTGAAATGCTTTAATATCAGTTTGAATGGCTCTGTTCTTGTATCGTTTTGTTTCAACATTAGTCTGACATCCGAATAAACACTTTGTGAATAAATATGTCTTGTTTTGTCATAAAACAGGATTGTTCCTAGATCAGACACAGTTGTGGCCAGAAGTTAACAAGAATTATGTATATTATTCATTAAATTTCCCATTTATTGTATTTTATTTATGTCTACCCAAAACCTAAACCTAACTATCAGAGTTCTGTAAAAAATGAATTATTGTTTTACAGTGTTACAAAAACGATGCTGTATTGATGGCGTATCAGCAGCTGTATCCTATTTAGACCATAATACAGTAACATGATTAAAATACATAAAATCGTGATTTTCGGAGTATTTGTACAAGTCGTGATTCAAACCCAAAAGTAATTTGAAGCTCAATTACAACATGCACACGCACGGTCCACTAGGCCATAACAGCCAGAAGAATTGTCAGACCCTGTCAGTGAAATGCACATTCGCCAGGTCTCGAAACGCTTCTGAGCTGATCAATGCTTTGAATCGCTTTAGTCACATGACCAAGTGTTTCAAAACACTTTAGTCACGTGACCTGGGTGTTTCGAAACACTTGCGCTTCGGGATCTCAACACTGTGTCGAAATGTCAGTTTCATGTCAGCCATCCCTAGTTTTGCTAGTTGATGATCACCCAGGCCTTGTATAACGTTTGCTCCGTCTTTTTTTCCCTTGTCTTTGGCTCTGCAGATCCTCGGGTTTTAGCACTACATAGTTTTTAATCTGGTAATCAGGGAACATAATTTCTTGCACATGCACATGACTACACAGAACACAATTGTTGGCATCCAAACACTTGTAGGCCTTTAACTTCTCTCGTAAAATCCCTTGGAGCTTCAATGAGATTGTATATTTCAGGCTGGATGCTAGGTCATTTCGTCTTATCCAATATCCATTGGGAGGGTGCTATCGGACCTGTCAGATGAACGCCGCTCACTTTAACGTTAATTTTGATGAATCACTGTGCTTATCACTGGGTGACAAGCTGTTATAATTATGCTGAAAGCATTATGTAAATAATATATATAATATGTAATTAATATATCTTATTTCTAAGACAACAACAAACTCTGTACCGCATTGGATGTCATTTCCTTTGCTGTAAATGGTAGCGCTCCTGTTTTTTTTCCTGCCACCTCCCTACGCACGCATCCTGAATGTTTACAAACATGGTAGTTGGTCTATATGATTCAGCATAGCGTGAACTTACCTGATATAACATGAGAACTGCAGAGTCAAGTATTTATAATTAGGTCGTCACTTCATTCAGCTCCCTTTTAGCCAAATGCGCCTGCAATCAGCATTGAAAGCGGTGTGGTGTATGGTAAAAGTAAAGTTTTCTATTTTTGGATTTTCCAATTTGGCATCCTACCGCAAAACACGACACGTTTGCTATTGCAGTTGGTCTTTTTTGCAACCGGGGACCCGTGTGACGTCATGTGTGACATACGTTGGTACTTCGTCTATATAATCCTATCAACAAGACAGGATGTGCAGAAAGCAACCGTAAATAAAAGGTCTGTTCAGTTTGCTAGGATCATCAATCATCATCAAATGTGATCAAGAGTGAGTTTTACAAGTTTAAAATGTTTAAAACAATGCATGTTTGTAATAAATTACAGCGATTTACTTCAGCTTTACTCCATCACTACAGCCGCATGTCAGAACAGTTATAAAAGAAGATGCTTCAATCCCGGTTTGTGGATGTTAAATCAGGTTTATTTTGTACACTAACGTAACAGATATCCATCATTGGTAAAGGTCTCACTGTAGTATTTCTCACAAACATTATGTGAGATCTGCTTCTTTTATGTCTGTCAGTTGTCTGAGGCAGCCAAGGGCAGAGACTGAGGCATGTTGACAGGCACGTGGGAATGGTGAGCGGGGAGGACTAGCCTTAAAGGCCCAGTGCACAAAAACAGCAAAAAGCTGTTGAGAGCTATAAAATACAAACTAGTGAAAGCTATAATAAATAATCTGATGTGTGTTTTGAGCTAAAACTTTACAGTCACATTCTGGGGACACAAAAGACTTATATTAAATCTGGAAAAAGGGGTAACCTAGATGCCCTTTAAAAAAAGTTTTTTTGTTATGAGTTCATGTGATGATAAAAATGTGTGAATGGACAAACCAGCAGGCTGAGTATATTGTAAAACATCTGAAATGTTGTTTTGGTCATTCTAAAACGCCTTAACCATTTCAGTATTCGTGTTATTATATTATTACCTCCAGAGCGTCTCCACGTCTCATGGCTTCAAATGCCACCAGGCATTAATTTTGTGTCTGGATTGTCCTCTGAGGTGCAAGTTATTTACTAAATTAAGAAAAGATTGATGCAGCTTCTTCTACCGTAGTAAATTCTGTATTTAATGTTGTTATTTGGTGCCAGTTAATCACGAAGTGTCGATTTTGTTCTCTTTGACTCGTTGGATGGAAACGCTGCTTTATTTGCACTTCTTTTATGGGATAATCTAGTTTTGCACATAAATTTAATTAGCATTTTTAGATGGAAACATAGCTATTGCCTGCATTACAGTCACACATAGAACAAAGTCATGTACGAGAATGGCTTGTCCTTTTTTAATGAACAATTAGCTTAAATTCACTGTCATTTGACAGGGACATGTGCTGTAACTAGATTAATGGGATTATTACTCGTACACGCAAGTGCACTTTTACATCTATTAAAAACTAAATTTTAGAAATTTTTATCTTAAATTGATAAACGTGTGTAAAAGTGGAAACCTTAAATTAAACATTTGCACTGAACATTAAGTTAAGGTTATATGCATTCTCGTTTTGTCAAATTTGTTGTAGAAACTATGCAGTAGCCTATTTTATGTAATGTAATGTAATTACATCTGAAATAACTTAAAAATTACGGCCAATTTCCCACTTTTTCAAGCGAAAGTTTTATAAACGACACACATTACATTATTTATTTAATTATAGTTAAATATTTAAATACTTTAAATGTAACTTTACGCATCAACTTGAGCAGCTGTTTTCCCATGCTGTCTCTGTTTTACTGATGCAGTGGTTGCTTTTTTAAATATATGGTCATATTTGCTATAAATTTGTATGAGCATATCAAGTTCAGCTGGAGACAAATGCTGATCTTTTATTTCAGATGTTGCCATGGTGACTCGTAATATCTGCGCTCCATTGATAATGTCATTTTATAGTTGCGGTGTGCGTGCTTAACTCTGAGTTAGTCTACTCAAAGTTGCTTGACCTAACTCAGATCAGCTGTTCTGAAACCGAAAACTCTTGTGTTTTTAAATCTCTTGGTAAGTCAACTTAGGTTCAACCAACCCGGAGTTAAAACTTGAACTCTCCTTACTGAAACAGGCCCATGGTCAAGACGTTCTGCTGCAGTTCAAACAGAGCATCAGAATGGGGATGAAAGCGCCAGATGGGCTGGTCTGAGTATTTCAGAAACCGCTGATCTACTGGGATTTTCATGCACAACCATCTCTAGGGTTTACAGAGAATGTTCAGAAAAAAAGAAAATATCCAATGAGTGGCTGTTCTGTGGGCGCAAATGCCTTGATGATGAGGTCAGAGGAGAATGGCCAGACTGGGTCAAGCTGATAGAAAGGCAACAGTAACTCAAATAACCACTCATTACTACAGAGGTATGCAGAAGACCATCTCTGAATGCACAACACGTCGAACCTTGAGGCGAATTGGCTACAGCAGCAGAAGACCACACCGGGTGCAACTCCTGTCAGCTAAGAACAGGAACCTGAGGCTACAATTCGCACAGGCTCACCAAAACTGGATAATAGAAGAATGGAAAAATGTTGCCTGATGTGTCTCGATTTCTGCTGTGACATTAGGATGGTCAGGTCAGAATTTGGTATCAACAACATGAAAGCATGGATCCATCCTGCCTTGTTTTAACGGTTCAGGCTGGTAGTGGTGGTGTAATAGTATGGGGAATGTTTTCTTGGCACACTTTGGGCCCAATACCAATTGAGCATCATATCAACGCCACAGCCTACCTGAGTATTGTTGCTGACCATATCCATCTTTCTATAACCACAGTGTACCTATCTTCTGATGGCTACTTCCAGCAGGATTGCCATAAAGTGCGAATCATCTCAAACTGGTTTCTTGAACATGACAATGAGTTCACTGTACTCAAATGGTCTCTACAGTCACCAAAGCTCAATCCAAGAGAGCACCTTTAGGATGTGGTGGAATAGGAGATTCGCATTATGGATGTGCAGCCGACAAATCTGCAGCAACTGCATGACACTATCATGTCAATATTGTCCAAAATCTGAGGAGTATTTCCAGTACCTTGTTAAATCTATGCCACGAAGGATTAAGGCATTTCTGAAGGCAAAAGTGGGTCCAACCCGGTACTAGTAAGCTGTACCTACTGTAATAAAGTGGCCTGTGTGTGTATATTGCAGACCTAACTTGCACAATCATTAGTTTGAAAACCTGTTTTAGGTAACATGTTTTCTATGTAAATGTGTCATATTACAAATTGTCCACACATTCCTGAAAATGTTTAAGATAATACCTATTGAGGGCGACGGAGTGGTGCAATAGGTAGTGCTGTCACCTCACAGCAAGAAGGTCGCTGGTTCAAGCCTCGGCTGGGTCAGTTGGCGTTTCTGTGTGGAGTTTGCATGTTCTCCCTGCGTTTGCGTGGGTTTCCTCCAGGTGCTCCAGTTTCCCCCAAAGTCCAAAGACGTGGTACAGGTGAATTGGGTAGGCTAAATTGTCCATAGTGTGTGTGTGCGTGTGTGAGAGAGAATGAGTGTTGCAGCTGGAAGGGCATCTGCTGCGTAAAACATGTGCTGGATAAATTGGCGGTTCATTCCGCTATGGCGACCCCGGATAAAAAAAAAGGGACTAAGCCAAAAAGAAAATGAATGAATGAATATTACCAATTTTTGGATCCTACATGGTCAGACCCAACATAAATATTAAAAGAAGCAAAATGGAAATGATGATTGAGTTTAACTTTCACTAGAGGGCACCGAACCATTAAACCCCTAAATGAAAACCACAAATATTAACTAATTGGCACATTATTTAGCCATCTTTGAGTACAAATAGCTTTTAAGAATCTACTAATGTTTGTAATAATAGTTGTATAGATCATAATCTGACAAAAATAGTCATCACCACAAAAATACCAGACAGTGTAATAATATTTTAATGTGAAAAATCAAGACACGTACATACATGGAACAGAAACACAGGGCTATGAATGTGGTGCAGAGGCAGAAATGTTGAGTTGTTCCAGTTTTTCTGTTAAAGATATTTCTGTGTCTTCTGTGCCTTCCGTCAGAGGTTCCAGATACTGTTTTCCAGCCACCCTCTTCCCGGTGACGGGATCCACCACCTGCCCTACTTTATACACAATCTCTGCTAGTTCATGATTCACGTGTTTGGCTCTTTTCTCTGGCATGGCCTTCAATAATACAATATCCCCAACAGTGCACTGCTCCAAAGCATCATGGGCAAAGTAGGTCTTCCTCTTGTTGTAGTACTTGTAAAAGAGAGAGAAAAAAAGTGTGCCTCAGGATCATCTTTAATTTATTCTTGGATAAAATAGCTGTTTGAATTAAACTAAATGTCAGCGTCTGAAATTATACATGCAGACACTATATTGGCAAATGTTTTGGGGCATCTACCATTATATGTATAAGAAATTGACATTGTGTACAAATTGTCCAAATTGACTACCCTTTCTTTTGACCCTTTATTTTCCTTTTTATGTTTAAGGCTGTTTTTGCCCTATTGACTTCTATTATGATGGCATTTTTGATTGCAAAGCAATGACAGCATATAATCATGCATTCTTGATTGTTGGTGGTTTCTGGCTTTTATATGGAGTTCTATGGAGTAAAGCAGCTTATAGTGAACCTGTAAACCAAATTATTGTGTGTGTGTGCATAAATGCACTTGCTATGTTTACTACGTTCTGAGCTGCTAATTGTTTTTTCTTAAACATATCAAGGTAAATGTGGTCTCTCTCACACTCTCTCACAAAAAAATACCTCTTCCTAACAGGCAAAACCACCAACAATAATGTATGATTATATATATCCAAGTAAAAATTGTCATTATAATGGAAGTCAATGGGGCAAAAACACACACACACATATATATATACACACACATACATACATACATATATATATATATACACATAAATATATACACATATATATATATATATATATATATATATATACATATATATATATATATACATACATACATATATATATATATATATACACATATACATATATATATA
>CAIGQZ010032437.1:4462098-4473815 GCA_903798205.1 Danio tinwini | reverse complement strand
ACACTCATCCACACACATACACTACGGAGAATTTAGTTTATTCAGTTCACCTATAGCGCATGTGTTTGGACTGTGGAAGAAACTGGAGCTCCTGGAGGAAACTCACGCCAACATAGGGAGAACATGCAAACTCCCCACAGAAATGCCAACTGACCCAGCCGGGACTCAAACCAGCGACCTTCTTGCTGTGAGGTGACAGTACTAACCACTGAGCCACCTAATTTCATAATTTATTTAAAAATAGCTCGAAAGCATTGCTTTATATTAAAACAGCCTATTTTTTTTCTACATTTTATAATGAATCATTACAGTAAAAACCAAAAGCAATCTCATTTATGACAGAATGGAGTTACACTAGTTTTTGCCTTGATTTGCTCACAGATGTCTTCTGCATAGTCAGAAAAATCTGATTCATTTACAACATTTAATTGAAACATTTGTTTTTGTAGCTCAGCAATAAAACAGACAAACAACAAAAGGTTACGTCAAATAATAAATGACGATCTCTTTTAAAGGCGTTAACCTCAGCCCACCATCCTTCTTCCTCTCTTCTCAGTGGTGGGCTAAATCAAAGGTTACAATGGGCCATTTTTGGCCCGCAGGTCCTACTTTGGGCATCTCTACTATATGTTCTTAATATATATTACTCCATACCTAAATGTACAATTACATGGTAAAAAGGAACACCATGAAATGAAGTCCAGCAGAATGATTTATATACAGTTTTATTAATGTGTTTATTCTTTAATAATCGTTGGTGTGATCATCTTATTAAAGGAATAGTATTTGCATTCACTGGGAGGACTGATGTCCATCAGTGTGGTGCTGATCTTCTCTTTCTTGAATCCAGCTTCCAGCAGGTGAGGAACTTGTGTCTCCTGAAAATAATAAGCAGCCGTCATGTTTCATCTTAAAACCAGAGTAAAATGTGATGGACGTAGACTTACAGCTTGAAATGATTGTGTAACTCACTTGGAACATTTTGTCTATGTTGTCGTATTTGTTTTTCAGCAGCTCTCCCCAGGACGTGAGGTTACAGTATGTGAGCACACCGCCAGGCTTCAGCATTCTGTGAGCGTGAGCCTAAAAAAAACAGCTCATTTGCATTAGCAGGCAGTTCAAGAGAGCCTAAATCAACTGAAATGGATCCATCAAACCTTGATGAAGTTGAACTGATGTGTGTGCCAGGTCTCCTCTGACAAAGGGTATGTGTCATACAGGATACCTGCGATGACAAAAATATCCAGAGTATTCACGTGTCTCTCGCACAGCATATTCACACACTTCCTCATACAGTTTATAATGTCTAATTTAGATTTATTATAATATTAGATTTATATCTAACTTACGCTACCATTTAAAGCATTAGGGTTGGTAATTTTTTACATTTTTGATATTTTCAAAAGACATGATGCTCACTTGGAAATTAGTTTCACTTAAATCTGTTGTAATAATTTCACACTGTTATGTCCAAGATCGTCTCACAGTAAGAAGGTCGCTGGTTACAGCCTCAGCGGGGTCAGTTGGCATTTCTGTGTGGAGTTTGCATGTTCTCCCCGTGTTTGTGTGGGTTTCTTTCACAGTCCAAAGACATGTGGTATAGGCGAAATGGGTAAGCTTTTTTTTGGATGTTTCCCAGTGATGGGTTGCAGCTGGAAGGGCATCCGCTGCGTAAAACATATGCTTGATAAGTTGGTGGTTCATTCCACTGTGGCGACCCCAGATTAATAAAGGGACTAAGCCAAAAAGGAAATGAATGAATGTCCAAGATACATCATCTTGATGCACTGGGGCGCATCGTCAGTGATGTATCCTGGGGTCACTGGGTGTTTTGGGTCTTTCAACATCAAGACACCCTCGCCCAGGTGACCCAGCTGAGGTTGATCAGACCCCAGCTTGCATCCCAGTAGCCATCACCCACGGATCAGCCCTCTTTATCCATAGCCATCTTGTGGCTTTCTCTGCAGCTTCACAAATAGACTTAATGGCTCTCCTCTTAGCTGCTACTGCTAGGCCAAGATTTTACAGTGTGAACGCCCTGCAAACCCTCTACAGCCCACCTTTATTAGCTCACAGTGGGTCTGTGAATAATTTTAATATTATTATTCAATAGTACAGTTTTAATTTAAAATACATAAATAGGCTTTTAAAGGGCACCTATTTTAACCCTTTTTTAAGATGTTATAATAATATTATGGTTCTTCTGAGTGTGCCAGTTTATGTTCAGTTTAAAACACAATTCAGATTTTTTTATTATGATGTGTTAAAAAGTGTCATTTTGGGGGCGTGTACACAGGTCGCTGTTTTAGGGGCGTGTTGCTTCACATGAAAACAAGTTTCGACTTCCCGCCCAACTTAACAAGGGGGTGGAGCCAAGAGCTCCCCCGCTGTGTGTATTGCAATAGACAGGCAGACAGAGAGAAGCAACATGAGAGTACCAGCATTCAGCCGTACATGTAGGACTCAGACACAGACCAAGCAGAGAGTACAGAATCATGTGTCTTTGTATAGTTTTACAGCCAGCTTTGTGCTAGTTTAAAGCTCCGAACTTGTAGCCTACACCGAGACTAATAGAGCACAGTGAATTAACTGTGACTGAAGGGCATCACACATCGGATGCACCGCGACACGGCGCGCACATGACAGTTGAAAGTATCGCACACTTGCAGCGCCGGTGTCACCCGATAGAAACTTATGTTTAGAATTCAGAAATGCATGCCGCTGCGTGGCGCGACGCTGAATCCGCTGAGCGGCGCTTCTGGTGTAGGACCTGCTTGAGGCTATAACTAAAGGGCGTCATACACCGAATGCATCGATCAGAGCCACGACACGACACACCAGACGCGCACATTCGCATGTTATTTAAAATGAAACTATTCAGATAACGCTCTGTGGCAAGGCAGAAATATGAACAGTGTCCTGAACAGGGCCAGCGCGTCCATAGAGGCGACCTAGGCGGCAGAATAGTAAGCAAACCTCACGGTCGTCACTTTCACCCGCGACAATGCGAAATGCATGGCGCTGCGCGTCGTTAGTTTGTTATTTCCAATGGAGGTACGAGCACGTGAGGCAGCGCGCTCGCACTTTCCAGCTGCACCTAGTTAAGATAACAGGGAGCTTCTGTGACCGCGGGAAATGCAAACCGCTGAAGTTTAAGGAAGACACAATGAAAAGTACACATGTATGCAAACCCACCAAAACTCACAAACATTGGCGAGGAGAGCGATAACGTGGTGAATGTTGAGCCCAATGAGCCTTACATCTAAAAATAGAGCAGAGTGTTTCTTTGGTGACGTCGCTTTGACTCACACGCTGAAAATGGCGGACGTGAAACAACATACTGAGGAGATGGTAATGCACATCTGTCAATCAATATTGGTGGGCGGGGGGGCCGCACTCCTACGTCAAGTTGCGGTCGATCTCAAAACAGCTCCAATTGGTCCACTGTTTTTATGTTGTTAAATTGAAAAAAAAGGACTGAGTGTGTTTATATCACCCCAATATGACGGCCTATACACTATACCTACACATATGTCTGTCCAAACAGCTTGTAAAGTAGATTTTCACCATAGGTGCCCTTTAAAATGTGATTTATTCCTATCTTAAGCAGCCATTACAGTAATCATCAGTAACATAATATCTTTCAGAAATCATTATCTAATATGCTGCTTTTCTGCTTGCATGTTTATTTTTATCAAAAGATTAAAAGGGATAGTTCACCCAAAAATGTTAATTCTGTAATCATTTACTCTTCAATTTACTTCATTTTTTACTTCTTCTTTTAAATGCAAAAGAAAATATTTAGAAAAAAATTGGAATCCTGCAACCATTGACTTCCATAGTATTTGTTTTTCCTACTATGAAAGTCGATGGTTACAGGTTTTCAGACTCCTTCACAATATCTTATTTTGTGTTCAACAGAAGAAAGAAACTCATAAAAGTTTAGAACCCACTTAAAAGTGAGTAAATAGTGAGTACATTTTCTTTTTTGGTGAGTAAATAGTTTATAAAAATAGTTTTGCTGTAGTTTTTGTTTTACTTATTTGATAAAAAATAAACCTTTTGGAACATTATTTTAAAAAATGACTCACTTTTGATCAATTTAATTAGATCTTAATGAAAAAACAATATTGCTGTTGTACAGTCATGGGCAGGGGGACAATCCTTTTTACTAAAGGTGTTCATGTTGTATATGTTCTGTAGTCTTTAGAAATTAAATTATTATTGTTGTTAAAGGTTCAAGGCACCCTGGAGTACTTTTTTGAGATGTTAACAGATTTGTGTGTGTTGAGCATCATTTAAGACACCATTAGCACCTGTCAGCTTTAATTGTGTGGAAAACTGGATAATTTTGAGCTTTTGTCAGCTAATTTCATCTTTTGGGTTTAATATAATTTTTGGGGTGGTTTAAAATCGGTGACGTATCGCAAATCTGCTAGTGGAGTGATGATGCTTCAGTTTCTCATTATTTATGGTGGAGTTTCTTATCCTATGAGAAGACCCTGCTTCTTAATTATTCATGAGAGCACGTGCTTTCCGAAGGCAGGGCAGATCTGCTAGGCTCTGAGACCCAATGACTGGGTGAGACCGCATCCGCCCATGGCACAGGCTGTATGTGGTTGTTTCCATGATCCACGGGGCTTGTTGCATGTTTTTTCCTGATTATGTCAGGGCCGATACAGCAAAGCTGTTGGTTTGCAGCAAGCATTTTTTGTCGAGAGAGCTGTACGAGAATTAGAGAATGGTGGACTTTGTCGTTTATCAGTGCAGTTAGGCCGTACTCACACTATGTACAATTGCCTTGAACCGGGCCAAAGCACGCTTGTCCCCCCTCCCGTATCCACCGACGGCCCACACTCACATTACATTCGGGCCTGGTCGAGCTTACATCATCGATGATGCGCTGTTCAGTAAGCGCTCACGCTCAGCACAGTGGAGATTTCTTTAGTTAAATCGTTTAAGTCTTTTGATATGCTGTGACACGCGGTCTAATATTTCTCCGAACAGATCGGCCACTTTTGACGCTCATAAGCAATCATAAAGTCCTCGTGCTGCAGGTATTAGGAGGTTTGCTAAAGGCGCAGCTAATGTGCAGTGAGGAGTTAAAGTCTTTTAAGTCTGCGTTCATTGAACAGTACGAATAATTAATTAATCCATATCAAACAGTCCCTGAAAAGTCACGTCTTGCTTTCAATTTCAGGCTGAAGCACACTTGCACTTACACTGTAAGTGTACCGTGCCTGAGCCCGAGTGAACAGCGCTCAGGCCCACCTCTTCCAACTGGGCCAGGGCCACCAAGTGAACCGTGCCGGAGCTCAATTCAGAGCACTCACACTTATCAAACGATCCGGGAAACGGGCCTGGGCACGGTTCGGATAGCATAGTGTGAGCATGCTCTTAGTTACCATTCAGACACATCGCCTATATCCGCACTGCTGTGTTCACCTATATTTAAAATCCTCCAGATTACCGGCAAGGCTAATGGTTGGAATAGACCTGAAAGAGATCTGCTGCACTGCTATCCACTGTGTCTGCATTCAGACCCGGGCATTCAGGAGGAGAGAAGTCCTCCTAGTTTATAGTGTTTATATAAACATGATTATCTTTATAATGAGAAAACAAACTGTGGTTATGTGTATATGAAATTACGAATAACAAATGTTGCAGGACATTAAATTACTTACTCTTTAGTTCTTTGCTTATTAAGTTTGTAAACTATAAGATCATGGGTCTCCTCACGGTTTGTGTCTCATTTTGTGAGCTGACCGACAACAGTTATTTACTCCCTGCTCGGCCAGCCAAGCCCACTCCTCCCTCTGCTCGCAGAGCTCCACGCTCATCCTGGAGCATTTTTTGAAAGAAGTCTGAGGTAGACTTGAACTGAAAGAGGCGGATTTCATGACCTTTTAAAGGTTAGCCAAAGTTTCAGACAAAAATGACAATTCTGTCATCTTTTCCTCAGCCTTTACTTGTTTCAAACCTTTATAAGACTCTTTCTTCTGTTAAACACATAAGATGATATATTAAAGAAAGCTGGAAAAATGTAACCAATTGACTTCCATAATAAGAAAAACAAATACTATGGAAGTCAATGGTTACAGGTTTTCATCTTTCTTCAAAATATCTTGTGTTTAACAGAAGAAAGAGTCTCATATAAGTTCAGAATCCACTTGAGGTGGAGTAAACAGCGAGTAAATTTACTTTTTTATCTCTAACATTTAATGTTGTTATTAAATATTTTTAAAGATGTACCGTCAAAGTGATTGTCAGGTAGGGTTGGGGCGACCTCTTCCCACAGGCCTTTCAGAGGGACAACCTATGCAGGTAAAAACCAATTTGAAATAGCACTGAAGTTAAAGATAATAGCATATTTATTTAAAAAAGCCCAACATAATATACAAATTGAGAAATTTTGTTTAATGGTAGCTTTACTTTATGTGGCTGACTCTTGGCCCATTCCTGTAGCCTCTGGAATACGCCGTCATTACACTCAATGATCCAGTGCTCCTCGATGGGGAAGGACTCCACTTTAGTGGCTGCTATGGCCATCCCAAAGCCGATCTCCAGCACCCTTCCACCTGCATTCGCAAACAAGACAAGGGATTGATAACATTTAACAACTCAATTTACTCAGTATTTAATCACACTCAAGTGGTTTCAAACCATTATGGGTTACCTTTTTCTCCTGAACACAAAAGAAGATATACTGGAGAAAGCTGAAACCTGTAAGCATTGACTTCCATAGTAGGAAAAACAAATGTTATGGAAGTCAATGCTTACATGTTTACAGATTTATTCCAAATATCTTATTTCATGTTTAATAGATGAAACTCATAAAGGTTTGAAACAAGTAAAAGGTAAGCAAATGATGACAGAAGTTTCATTTTTGGATGAATTATGCCATTACAGCCTGTTCACATACTTTCTTATTCAAAACTTACTGTGACAACTGCATTTTATGAAGCATGTGTTTATGTTGTGTATACACAGAAACATGTCTAACCACAGCAGGTATTTTAGACATGGGAAAGGTCCTGCTTCTGGAGTGGCAGGAGGTGATATTTCAGAGAGGAGTAAAAATAGGCATGTGAGTAAAGAAAGGTCAGTAGTGTCACCCCCCCTATTCAAATGAATGGCATTTCTAGTCATTCAGTTTGTAAACTATCAATGTGACCGAGGCTTGGTGTGAATATGAAGCTATGTACAACTGGCGAAAAACACGTCTAACTTTATACGTAAGGGTATACAGTGTTAGGGGTAACCCATTACAAGTAACGAGAGTTATGTAATAATATTACTTTTCTAAAGTAACGAGTAATGCATAACTTTTAAAAATAATAATATTTAAGTTACATTTTTAGTTTAATTAGCTATTTTAAAAATAAATTGCTGAATTAAAATTGAAGTAGTCACAATGAATCACGCAGTCAATGAGAGAATGTGTTCATTATTTTAAACACTGCGAAGAAAAGGAAAAGAGGATTATCTCACTGGACAGTGACTTTACTTAAGACAGATAGTACAACAGTAGCAAACACATCGCTTTAAACTTTCAATAATCTGTATATACGACATGTATAGCTCTGGGGTCAGGACATTATCATAAAATTGTATCAGATAACGTCATCCTAAAATAACATTTTTATGTTTTTTTTTAAAGGTAAATGAAAGTGTAGGTTATACAGTGCGTGGTTATTTGCAGAGCTCCTCTAATAAAAAAAAAGAAAAAAAACAAGTTCTGAAAGAGATCAAGCCTCAGCCAGGTAATAAAAAGTAACACAAAAGTAACTCAAAAGTAATTTAACGCATTACTTACCATAAACAGTAACTAAGTAACGCAACTAGTTACTTTTTAGGGGAGTAACTCAATATTGTAATGCATTACTTTCAAACGTAACTTTCCCCAACACTGAGAGTATATTCATTGATAATTCATTACTTTGCCACTGAAAGAGTGGCAAAAATTAAAATTTGCAGTGGAAGTTAATGGTTATAAATTTCCAACATTTAAAAAAAAAAGACTTATTTTGTGTTCAACTGAAAAAAAGAAACTTAAACAGGTCTGTGTTTAAGTAAAGGTGGATTTTCATTTTTTGGATGAACTGTCCCTTTAATGGAAGTAAACAGAAGCGCGCCGTCTAGTGGTGAGTTTGTAAAAAAAATGTACCGTAATAAGGTTTTACTAGTACTACTTTTTGTCCTCTATATCGTTTGCGTGGGGAATTATTGCACCTGCTTGTGACTTAAGCAAGTGTTCGTGTCATATATTAACTGATAACGCATTCTTATCTCACGGTTACGTGAACGTTCACGTAGCATACTTTAGATTCTACTAATGCGAAGGCGTAGCTGATGAATAATAATTAGGTAACGCTATTGGGCGCCCAATAGGAAAAGAACGTCAGCATTCCTGATTAATATTTAGAATACTGGTCTACGCCCCCCGTAGTGAAGGAATCTCTGTTAAGGTTCATTTTTAGAATCGGCTCTTTCGAACAGATCGTTTCGAACTGACTTGGATTCGTTACGCCATTACGTTGTCATGAAAATGCCCTAACATTTACATGACCAGGCATATATTGGCTTTCAAAAACGTTTTATTATTTTTTTTAGAACTTTTAACCTCTCAGCTATTTCGGCTAATTTAACAAATGATTTAAAGACTTGAAACTGCACCGACCAAATGTGCGGAATTTGACGAAGACATATCTTCTTGGCCATCGGCGCTTTTTTTAGAAATAAAAAGCAATATAAAAACTAAATGTGTGATTTCGTATTCTAATAACCAAAAGCAGAACACTTATGTCCGAAGAAACCTAGCAAATATGTTCAGTTCGGATCTGTTGACGTGCGAACGATGCTGCTGACATGAACGACTCGGTTGAATGATTCAATAGGGAATCGGTTCTCCTTTCCATAGAGTCATTCGTAAATTTGCACATTTTGTTATTGAGAATGCGTCTCGTTTTAAATGTTTAAGTTTTGACCGACAATACTAACGTCTGCATGCATTATATAACATATGATAAAATGCACTGTATGACATATAATTTAAAATAAGTTACTCTTAAGCTAAAACCTAACACAACTTCACTGACTCGCTGTTGTTGGTTGCGCTGAATCGAGAATTAAAGCGAAAATTACCTTTAGACGCCGCGACCGTTGCAAGAGAGTGCATGTACGGAGTTTCCCAGCGCTCCATGACGGGTTTCCCCATGATCTCCAGGTGTGTGTCGGCCGCATTATAGTCTGCGTTCGCGTCGTGCCACACTTGTTTGCAGTTTTCGCCCTTTGAGAAGATCGGCTGAGCGGCGCTCATGGTGGACTGCTGAATGTGGATTACAGATGTGCAGATGTGGAGAGGCGTGAACGCGCGGTGGCTGAAGAGGTCGAGTCTGCCGGGACTTGA
The DNA here is from genome assembly GCA_903798205.1 of Danio tinwini. Classification (NCBI taxonomy): domain Eukaryota; kingdom Metazoa; phylum Chordata; class Actinopteri; order Cypriniformes; family Danionidae; genus Danio; species Danio tinwini. The sequence continues at coordinate 4,464,406 of CAIGQZ010032437.1, read as the reverse complement.
GTGTTATATATTTAAAGAACTGCTGATTGTGCAAGAATCAGTGTAGTCCAAGAGTGAGTGTTGATAAGGAGTCCTCTGAGCAGGGGGTTGGTCTTTCACATGCAGTACTCTAGACAGCTGGAGCAGCCTCTGATTCATGATGGTTAAGCCAACAGCTGTAGCTCTCTGTGCTTTACTATTTAAAATGCCTCGATTATGCATTCTCACGTGGCTAAAGCATGGTATAGTCAGTGATTGCTTGAGATGATAATCCAAATGCCCTTTGATGTTGCTGTGCAAGTCTGAGATATTGACAACATCTGTGACTCAACATCTGATTTAATGATTAAAATAAAATGCTTGATAATATTTGTGAGTAATCTGATATAATTGAGTAAATTAGTTGTTTACTTCCATACACTTAATTGTTTTCTTCCACACATGATGGCCTGTGGAATATCAAGCTGGATAACATGGATCATCGAGTTTTGCATAAGTTCATATTAGTTTTGGTTTTGTCATGAAGTAAAAATAGGGACTTAAATATATTATATTTTAATACTTTTTACAGTACTCCATTATATATCATATACTCTATAAAGTACTCTATAGTTAATTTATAACAATAATTAATATTATTATTAATATATTATGTTGAAAACAGATTTTTTTTCGAGCTTTCTTTGATGAATAAAAAGTTCATAAGAACAGCATTTATCTGGTATAAAAAAATAGTGGCATAATAACCATATTTATCATAATCTTTGATTAATTTAAACATCTTCGCTAAACTAGAAGTAATAATTTGTTTAACAAAAATATTTCTAGCTCTTAAATGGTGAAAAATGTTACAAAGCTTTTTATTTCAGATAAATGCTGATCTTTCGATTTATTAAAGATTACTAAAATAAATAATCTGAATAGCAGAATAACTGCTAATAAATATTGATGATGCTAATAATATATATAAATAATAATATATAATCAGGGGCGAACTTAACCAATAAGCAAGGTAAGCAACCGACCAATGCCAAGAAGCCTATATTAATCACCCTTAAGTAATTTTGTATACATGTTGTCAAATCTGTCTATAACCATTAAGATTTTAACGTTATTACTTATTTTCTAAACCAGGGATCATGAATAACATTCCTTCCGTACTGCACATGCAAATATTAAAATCGAATCACAAGTATGGCTACTTAACTGTATCGATTGTGAGCTTGCTTTTTATTTGCGAATATATTGTATTTCATTTTAAATGAAGGTTTACTTAAATATGTTTTAACATGCAGTTTATTTACAACAAAAAAAAAACTGAATCTAGAGAGAAAACAAATCTCGAGAAAGAGAGTGATTTGAGTTTCAATGCTAGGGGCCCATACGTGGAATTGCTTAGGGCCTCTATATCACTAAGTCCCCCCCTTATAATAACCTTTCTTGAGCAGCTTATCATTATTGTTTTGGATCATGTGACGGAAGTAATGACCCTGAATAATCGCAGGAACAAATTACACTTTCAAATATATTTACATTTGTAAAGTATGTTTTGTACTTTGCAACAAATAAATACATTTAATAAACCTATAAATTAAACTTTGTACCAGTAGTACGTTTAAATAGTATATAGTTGTACAGTGCTTTTAAAATAAAATAGTACTGTCATATGTGTGCAAGTAGTTCCAGAAGGCATGCTCAGTATTAACCCTAATCACGTGAGACTGATAATCTAGCTTGTGCAATAGTACAAAGCATGTGGACTTTCTGAACTATTTACGTGCTGGACGCCAACATTTTTTGTCAATATTTCAGTCAATAATTTGTAGACTACTTGCTAAATATTTGTTAAATATGTGATTTCACGTGTGTTCTACTGCAACTTAAGTCCTTAAAGGAAGCTTTTTTTTTTGCTTGTCATTTTTTGTAACTTTCCGTTTACTTTACATACATTAATCTATGAGATATCTGACATTGATTAACTGTTCAATTAAAATTTTACATTCATTTAAACATTTTAATTTCTAAATGTCAAATTAATTTCCACTTCTTACATTACATGATTGACAAGTCAAGCACACAGCTGAATTAATCAGAATCAGAATCAGTTTTGTTGCCAAGTGTGCTTCACACACACAAAGAATTTGTTTTGGCAACAGAAGCTTCCAGTGTACATACAGTGACAAGTGACAACACAAAATTAAATACAAGAAAAGAAAAGGCGATAAACATTAAACAGAGATGCAGTTAGTCAAAAAGATCTGGATGTTGAGTTTTATGTACAGATATGTTGTAAATATACTGGTTATAAGGTGCTGTGTACAAGTGCGTA
>CAIGQZ010032437.1:4429208-4450425 GCA_903798205.1 Danio tinwini | reverse complement strand
GTAAGAGGGTGCAGTGCCAGTGGATGTTCATTAAGCAAGCATCAATTGAACTTGATCTTAGCTTTGACTGGTAACCAAAGCAGAGAGGTAAAAAGAGGTGTTACTTGGGCTGTTAGAGGTGTTAAAGGGTCACGAAACACCAAAACACATTTTTTGAGATGTTGACAGTCCCACTCTGCTATAAATACTATTAGGACACATATATTTCACTAAAAAGTGAAACTTGGTTGTTTTTTCGTTATTTTGAGCAAATTCGATCTTCCGGATTGAAACTAATTTTTAGAAGCTGCGGTACGGCGATTAGATACTTGCGTGCAGAATTGTGCATCATTTGTAGAGGCTTAAGGGTGCAGAATGGTGCATGCTTATCACTTACCCACTGTACCACCCTATTTCTTATTATTCATTCATTTTCTTTTCAGCTTAGTCTCTTTATTAATCATGACCTTCCAGCTGCAACCCAGCACTGGGAAACACCCATACACTCTCACATTCACTACGGCCAATTCACCTATAGCGCATGTCTTTGAACTGTGGTGGAAATCGGAGCACCCGGAGGACACTCACGCGAACACGGGGAGAACATGCAGACTCCACACAGAAATGCCAACTGACCCAGCCGAGGCTCGAACCAGCGACCTTCTTGCTGTGAGGTGACAGCGCTACCCACTGCGCAACTGTATCTGCCATTTCTTATCATATTATTTGAAAAAATTTTTATAATTATAAACACTAATTCATTAGCCTGTAGCTTTACAGATGTATTTTTGAAGATACTCTTATTTTGAAACTTATTTACTGATACAGATAAGTAAATAAAAAAGTCTCACATTCAGTGGCGATGTGGTGGCGCAGTAGGTAGTGCTGTCGCCTCACAGCAAGAAGGCCGCTGGTTCGCACCTCGGCTGGGTCAGTTGGCATTTCTGTGTGGAGTTTGCATGTTCTCCCCGTGTTCGTGTGGGGTTCCTCCAGGTCCTCTGGTTTCCCCCACAAGTCCAAACACATGTGGTACAGGTGAATTGGGTAAGCTAAAAAATGTCCGTAGTGTATGTGTGTGAATGAGAGTGTATGGGTGTTCTCCATGGGTTGCAGCTGGAAGGGCATGCACTGTGTAAAACATATGCTGGATAAGTTGGCGGTTCATTCCGCAGTGGCAGATTAGTAAAGGGACTAATCCGAATGAGTCTCACGTTCAGAGTACACAAAATGCCATCTTTAAATGACAAGTGCAGCTCTTGTTTATTTACACCTGCAATCTTTAAAAATCTTTTATCATAATTTGCATTTAAACTACTCAAATAAAACATAAAGATAAAACTGTACAGGTCAAGACTTTATTTGTAGCTTATCAAAGCCCCTTTTTGTTCTTTAGCCCACTAGTAGACTCAATCTCCCAGCATGCACTTCCGTCATTGCACCGCCCTTGCTGGGGCGCCCCGTGGCTCGCGTCAGTGTTGCGCAGATTCGGTTTGAACCGAAAGCGGAGTGTGACCTTCCCGGGCGGCGGAGACCGGCAGGAGACTGAGCGAGCGGACCCATGTCAGCACTCCCGTCCACAACCCTCGCCACGGAGATGAACAGCAACTTAGCTGGAGATGAAATCGGGTAAGACACGATGTGTTATATGACAGTGTTTGGATGTTTCACACTCGTCCCGTTCCAGCGGAGAAAGATGCGCAGCGGGCCGCCCGGAGGACAGCAGATACCAGCGAACCAGTCCTCCGCTCACCGCACCGCACTCACACCGGACTCCTTAAACTCCTTAAATATGTAGAGCACGAGGACAACATGTTCTCGGAACATTTAACTGATTAGATGCTTGAATAACGAAGCAGAAGATAAACTGACGAGAAGGATCAGCTGTCAAAGCTGAAGCTCTAATACTGGGGTTGTGTAGCACACTCTCTTTATATTCTGCAAGTTTCTTATAAACAAACAGGAGTATCATATCACTGTCTGTTTCTAATGTAAGTTCTACAAACAGAAACTGGAGCTTTATATCGCTTTCATTTAAACTGTGTGTTTTATTTTGGAGGAGTTTGTGTTGTTCTTTAGGTTTGTGATCACAGACCTGAGCTTTACATCACTCATTTTAACCAAACAGTAATTTTGGAAGGGTTTTTTAATGCTTTAAAGTGTTTATAATCTGACTGAAATAAGACATTTTCATGCACAGTGTTATTCTGTGACCCAGCTTGCAGCAGATGACATTAGATAGATTTGGTTAACCAGCTCATTTATGACAAGCTTTCGGAGTGGGTCTGGATTATTTGACTGTGTGATGATTATGACCCGTTAAACCGCACAGATCAGTCAGATCAGACTCTCAGTGCCAAGGGCAAACATGTTTTGTTTTTTTCCTCCTTCACCTTGACTCATGTTTGTTTCTGAATGAACATGAATGCATTATGACGTTCCCTCATCTTTCTGTTGCAGGAAGCTATTTGTGGGTGGATTGGATTGGAGCACCACCCAGGGTGAGTGCAATCATTGTGTTCAAACCATATGGTTTCATACCGTAGCATTAGTTGCAATGTAGATGCTCTTAAATAATGCAAGTGTACACTGCAAGCCTGCATCACTGTAGTGCGTTTCATTAAATGTCCTGTTTTGCACTTCTGACTATAATATTCTCCATACACTTAGATATTGGCTCAGCATGTTCTGAGTATAGAAACCAGGTTGCCGCTGAGGGGCTGAGCTTGCCTTTTTTGTATGTGGGTGCATGTGAGAGAGCCTGGGTTAGATGCAAGCAACAGAAATCGGATGAAGCCTGTATCAAATAGCATGTGTAAAATGCAACGAAGAAATCAATGGGAAATTATGTAGTATATTGTGTATGTTTTGTACTCTCTTTTGATTACGTTTTTCATATTATATCCTCCTCAGTCAGTGCCTGCTCTACTCGTCACACTTGTCATACAATGTTTTTATGTGATATTTATAATTGCCTTTCGTGCTTTGACATGTTGCTGCATATAAAACCGAATTGTAGTTTTCTGAAATTTGACCTCTACGCTACTTCAGGTCTGAAAGCCAAGTGAGGTGTTTGTAGCGTGCTGGAGAGTTGTACTTGTGCACATATTACAAATCTTTTGCTAATTCGAGATGCACTACAGTAACAGTTTATAATTGGTACACTGCCGATCAGTTAGAGGTTGGAAAATGTATCTGAAAGAGGTTTCATATAGCTTTAAATCATGGGGCTGCACGATATTGGAAAAATTGTGAATCTACTTGCGTATCTATCTTCTTGCGTACAGTAAAAATGACTATCTATACAATTCTAGCAAATGATTGAATAGCACTATTTGGAAATGTTTTTGGTTGCACTTTGTTTTAAGGTTCAATTCTCACTATTAGCAAACCATTATGACTTTTGCTTCAATAAACTCTTAATTTGCTTCTTATTAAGGTAGTTTTGGTATTGGGTAGGATTAGGCATGTAGAATAAGATCATACAGAATCCCAAGTACTAATAAGCAGCCAATATTTCAATAACCTAGCAACTAAATAATAGTGAGAATTAGGCATGGAGGAATAACCGGTTTTAAGGTATACCATGGTTTGGAAAAATCAAGGTTATAAACTGCCAAAATGCTCAGCTATACCGTTCCTAAGGTATTTGTAAGATTTTTTATTTTCGTTTTTTAGGAAAACAGTACCTTCAGCAGAAAAGATATCCAAAGATGCCATTTTAAATTGTAAAGAAATCAGTGCTTTTGATAGCAGAAGTCAGTGATTCATTTGAATTATTTAGCCTGACATGTTTACCATTTTAAAATATTAGAAATGTTTCTCAAAATAAAATATTTTGTGTTCAAAGGGGGAAAAAAGTTTGTTTTTTACCCAGACATTTAAAAAGAATATGTTTTACAGCAGTTATCACAATACCGTAAAACCGTGATATTATTATCTAGGGGGGAAACAGACCACTTTTGATCCGTACAGATCACAACTGTTCGGAACGCACGTGACCCGCGGATTAATCATTTATAACCATTGCAGAGAGATCGCCTCCCGCGTCATTCAAATGGCGTGCATGAAAACATTTTGGCTTCCCTGTAAGATATAATGATGACGGGAAAAGTTGTGGTGGGACCAGGGCTTAATTTGAGCTGGAACACTGCGGATCCAGCACCTCTGAAATCTGATCCGGCACCTCATTTTACCAATCCCTCTCCTCAACTGCTCTCCTACCCGTCCACTGTTCACTTTCACTGTCTTCCCACTCCCCAACCCTCTTCACTTTCGTCCGCGACACCTCCGCCCCGCTCACTTTCTTCTGCAACAGTCATCCACCTCCACCACCTGTTATTTTTATATAAAATGGAAAGCAAATGACATTTGTCTCCTAACTTTTTTGCTGATCCGAAAAATGGTCCGATTTGTGACTAAAAAACGTAGTGTGATCCGAACTGCAGATTTGTGATCTGTTACACCACTATTATTATCCAAGGTTATCATACCGTCAGAATCTTATACCGGCCAATGGTGGATAGAGTACTGAAAAATCATACTCAAGTAAAAGTACCATTACTTGCCTAAATATGTAGTGCAAGTAGAGTAAAATGATCTGTTGAAAATATTACTTAAAGTAGGAGTGAACAGTAGCACTTTTAAAAGTACTCAAGAGTAGTGAGTATTACGCTGTAAAAAGCTGATGCATTTACATTTAATTTGTGGATGTGTGTAAACGTAACATTCTGTAGTGCATCTAGTTATTGCCCAGCAGGCACACAACGTTATAAGACGTTAATATTAGGTTAGATTTAGGTTGTGATGTCAGGTGACCAAAATTCTAGCCAGCGTCTAAGGACAATGTTATTTTGATGTCCAATAATGACGTCAAACGACGTTGATATTTGGTTGATTTTTAGGTTGTTAGAAAGTGACCAAAATCCAGCGTCGAGCCAACATCTTAAACCAGCGTCATATTGACATCAAATACTGACATTTATTTGTCAGGTACAGCAACCAAAATCCAACATCTAATAGACGTCATAGTGGTAACACCCACACAACGTCAAGCTATTACATCATTAGACGCTGATATTTGGTTGGTTTTAGGTTGGACGTTAGACGTAGACGTTGGCCTGACATTGAGTTCTGACGTCAACCTGATTTTCATTTCCAAACAAAATGCAGCGTCCTCATGACGATATGGTACAACGTCAATCTGACATCACACATGTCTTGAGGTAGTTTATTATGATGCAAATTACCTTCTATGTGCGATTTGATTGAACGGGAATCACAGGACTAATTTTTCTAATCCCCATAGAGAAGAAATAATAGTAGTGACTGCAGATGAAGGAAAGTAATGGAGTAAAAGTATCGATACAGCACTAAAAATGTACTCAAGTGAGAGTAAAAGTACACATTTTTAAAACTACTTAGTAAATTAAAATTCCTGAGAAAAACTACTCAATTACAGTAATTTGAGTATTTGCAATTAGTTACTTTACACCACTGATACCAACCCATGCCTAATGAGAATCAGTCCTTAAAGTGTTAGCAAATGTATTAATTTGGGTTGACTGGGATGCAGTGAATCATGCATTTCATGTAATAAACAAATTACACGCATGAATAAATGCAAGAGTGAAATAAACAGTGCTTGCTTTATTGTTTTGTATATGTAAATGTAAAATTTACACTGCAATGTCAACTCAGCATTGCAGATCTGTGCGATGTGGCTATTGCATATGCACACATTGAGATATCTATGCTAAACGATATATTGTGCAGCCCTAATTCATACATTTTTTACCATGATGGCCAGAAGACCCACTATAACTTCATTCAAAGTAACAATAATCTTGTCAGGCATATTTAAAGCAATAGTCATCATTGTATTATGTATTCTAAGAGCACATTGTGGTTAGACAATACAATGCAATAATTCGCTAGGTTTTTTTACAGTGGGGAGCTATTTATTTTATTTTAAATTTGGTATGATTTCTTAGTATTTTATATTTTTGATTAAGTACAGGTTAGAGTATGTATGTTATTACATTTTTACATAAACATACAAGTTACTTTAAATGACTTTAACCTGCCCACTGCCACTTCAGCCAATTATATTTCAGCACCCCGGGTTGCCTTGATGGAAAACCGCGTATTTCATTCATTCAGTCAGTCAGGAAGGCTCTCAAAGCATGCGTCCGTGACCAAAATGCGACCTCCGGTGGACTGTAGCAGACTCCGAATGAGACACAGATTCAGAGTTCCACAGGAGGTGGTTATTAATTAGCAAATAATATAAATATTACAAACTTAAACATTAGTTGAGCAGGTTATATTGTAACCCTGTGTCCTAAGAAATATAATTTCCTAATAAATAATATAAGTATATAATATAATATTATAAGCAATTTGGCCGTTTGCACCAGATGAAACACGACAGAAATTTAAATACAGCCATTCAGAAGCACAGAATATGCACTCACTCACGAAATGGTAAGGTTTATAATCTAATTAACACATGTTAACCCTCTTTAACATTATTAAATGTACATGCTGATGTGTTGGTTTTGAGTCACAGTTCTAAAGTTCAATTTCAAACAGTTTATTTTATTTTCAAGATCTGAGGTGAACTATCAGCATTTAACACTGAATAAAGCGCATGAGGTGTACCTGAGGTAAACATTGCCAGTTTATCCTGTTGTTCTGCTGCAAGATACAGAAGCTGTTTCTAAAACATAAATTTGAGGTGTTGGTTAGAACAGAAACTCATTTTAATATGAGGATATTCCTTCTATCTGGTGCCGTTGCTTTAATTTAGAAAATGGTTTAAATCAGCCTTTAGGCTTGATCGTCAGGCACACTCCTGTTGGTCTGCAATCTGGCAACCTGCTCTTGCATGTTTTTTGATCCAGGAATGCAATACCTTGTTCAACCACTGGGTGTCTACTTACATACTACACCTTTAAAAGACTAAAGTAGAACCTACTTGTAATATGTGGTCTATGTAGGCATGGGAGATGGGGCATAAGATTCTGACGGTATGAAAACCTTGGATAAAAATATCACGGTTTTACGGTATCACGGTATTGTGATTTACTGCTCTAAAATATATATATTTTTAAATGTCTGTGTAAAAAACTAAAAGTTTTTTTCCCCTTTGAACACAATATATTTTATTTTAAGAAACATTTATAATATTTTGGAGCAGTAAACGTGCCAGGCCAAATAATGAAAATTAATCATTGATGTCTGCTGCCTTCATTAGTTTTTAAAACGGCATCTTTGGATCTCTTTTCTGCTGGAGATGCTGTTGTTAAAAAAAAATGTAAATAAAAAAATCGTACACATACCTTAGGAACGATATTAGAGAAAATTTTGGCGGTATGAAAACCTTGACTTTTCCAAACTGCGGTATACCTTAAAAACAGTTATCATCCCATGCCTAGTTCTATGTACCTGAAATTACTTTTCAGTGTAAAAATGGGATGCGTTATCTTTGACTCAGGTATAAATGTTTGACCCAGTAATTGTTAAAGCAGTTAATACAAATCTCCAATTTGATAAAAAATATTTTGAGGGCTTCATATGGATAATTATTATTTTTTCCTTTACGTAGCCTGGTTTACACTTCTACATATCACCGTAACCCACAGCGTATGCCTCGCGCGTAGCCGTGCATTTATACTTCTGCGCACCATTTCTGTTTCTCTGCAATACACTTCCCAAACGCTAGCTGGCAGTATGCGTTTATGTTTCTCTGTGTCGAGTTTCTTCTCTGGTGTTTTGTTTTTGCTGAACACTTCCTTAATGTACAAGTAGCTCAAATTTGCTCATTTTGAGGCGGGAACCGGCGGATGTGCAACAACTTTAATCATAAGGTAAACACAAAACAACAGTCTCCATCCGGAGCTCCTTCACTGGACTCCACACTTGTAAACACTCGCTGCATTGGGCACGCGGCTCTCACCTCCGCCCACACTCATCAGCTCTACCAAGCCGACCAATCACAGAGCTTGCGCCACGCGTACGCGTTACATTTTTTGAGAGGTGCGCGTCAACGTTGCCGACGGTTATGGCGAGGGGCTATGCGTCCATGCGTAGGCTGCGCCATAGCATACGCGTGCACTTGACGCAGAAGTCGGCCTTAAGGCTGTGAGTTTCTGCGGGTACATAGACAAAAATTTTAGGATTTACTGTACTAGATTTTTTTTTCTCGTAAAATGGACCATCAGAACTGCTCTGAATCTAAAATTCATGTTAATGTTCTGATATAGAGAGGTAAAGGTGTTGTGTATGTTCGAGTAGGCGTAGTAAACTAAACAACTGCATTTGCATTGACAGTGTTTTTGTGGTTTAATATTTCAAAGCACCAGTTCCCCTTACAATTTAGTTCGGTTTAGCTGTGCTAGCTCTATTTTTCATTCAGTCTTTCATTTTCCTTCGGTTTAGTCTCTTATTTATCAGGGGTCACCACAGCGGAATGAACCGCCAACTATTCTGGTATATGGTTTATGCAGTGGATACCGATCCATCTGCAACCCAGTACAGGGAAAAACCCATAAACACTCACATTCACATCGACTTATTTACTATGGCCAATTTAGGTTTCCAATTCACTTACACTGCATGTTTTTGGACTGTGGGGGGAAACCCATGCGAACACAGGGAGAACATGCAAAGTCCACACATAAATGCCAACTGGTTCGAGATATATCCAGCTGCAGACCCACATGTTTAGGACACACGATCTAGGCAGGGATGAACTATATATGGTTAAAGATGGATCTTCTTAAATTTTTTTTCTTGTTTAACAATGACTAACTCCTTAATAGGAGCATTATGGCCACGTACTGTATTTCACAAATATGGGGATCAAGACCGTCCGTGCTGCGATTGCCGTTCATTAGACTGTGAACGGTTTAGGGTTCCCTAGGGGTGTGACGAGATGCCTACCCCACAAGATGAGACGAGATACGAGATTGGGCTCACGAGAATGAGATGAGATTTTTAAGAAATCCTCAATGATGAAATATATAAATGGGAAATAGTCTTTTATTCAACTGGGAAAAACCCAAATCACAAAACTACTTAGGTGCTTTAAATCAACTTGTAATGAATGTTATTTTACTTCTATTTTAATGAATTATACGCAGTAATGGACATGCAAACACTGCTAAATATTTTGCTAATAGCCTATGTGAATGGAACAATCTTTATATATAATTTTAAATATTAGCAAAATATTTGCTAATATATGACTGGAAAATAAATTATTCAACTACAAAAAAAAATATCACAAAATACAAAACAGTTTAGGTGCTTTTTAAAAACATTGTAATGAATGGTATTTTATTTCTATTTAAATTAATTCTATGTCATAAAGGACATGCAAACACTGCTAAATATTTAGCTATTAGTCTCCAGGAGTTCATTCAGTGAGTGAGTGTGTTTGTTTGCACGCGCTAGATGTGTGCGTCTGTGGTGCTTTACTGACTCGCTAGGTGTGTAGGTCCTGTTGCAAAATGCGGCTAAAAGTCCTTCACGGTGTTAATAGTTTAATTACGCCGTTTACACGTCTGCATTTCAATAATGTGACTAAAATAGGAATACTCCAGGTCGTAATTTCATTTGTGTTTACGATGATTATGCCGTTCAGCATATCTGAAGTGCTATTCCATTGCATGGGTACGAAGCATAATGTGTGAGGCTGTAGTTGTAGCCTATGTTGGATGCGGCACCTGCTGAACTCCGGTGAAATAAGCGGTTACGTCACAACCAAGTGACAAGCGCAACTCTGAGGCCAGCCTGGGTTGCTAGGTGTGTGCAAAGCACTTTATTTGCCGATCAAATTCAATCCTGCCTCCAATCGTCAATGCTCATTTCACCCTCATGCTCCATCATAACGTCACAACTCACGAGACAACTTTTCACCTCAACGAGAAATCGCGTCGCGATTTAATCTCACGACGAGATCTCGTCACACCCGGTTTCCCATTTCAGTCATTATTTCATTATTATATTGTACTGATCATTTTAACATCTGTGCAGTTTTGGTACCAAATTATCTAAATAAAAATAATTACTCTTGTCTCGATCGGCATATTTGTGAAATAGTATACATTACTGTCTATTGTGTACACTACTTATTAAAAATCTATATAAAAATATATTGATGATGAGGTCTGAGAAGACGTTAATAACAATAATATCAGTCAAAACCACATATGGTTCGCCCCTGCCTAGACTGTGTGGCCTAGATTGTGTGTGTCCTAAAACGTGTGTGGGTCTGCGGGTCTGCAGCTGGATATTATTGACTGGTCTAGCCAGGACTCGAACCAGAGACCTTCATGCTGTGAGGCAGCAGTGCTAACCACTGAGCCACTGCGCCACCCAACTCTATTTTTGTCTGAGCTTTCTGAATGTGACCCTATCAGAACACCATCAGTTCAGAACCACTGATCATCCTTTATTCAATGCACCTTTTGGCTAATTGTTTCTTTCCTTGTTTTGTTAGAGACTTTACGAAACTACTTTTCTCAATATGGAGAGGTTGTGGACTGCGTCATCATGAAAGATAAAAGCACAAATCAGTCCAGGGGCTTTGGCTTTGTGAAGTTTAAAGACCCCAATTGCGTACGCACTGTCCTGGACACCAAACCTCATAACCTGGATGGAAGAAATGTGAGGAAAATGACTTCTAAATCACTCTGCCTAGTCTTGAAAATTGCATCGCATTTAATGCACACTTAAAGACATCTGCTTCTTGTGACCTTCAGAGTCAAGAACTTCTGTTCTAATGGCATAATGGTTTAGATTTCTATTTTTTTATACTGAGTAAGTGCTGTCTATATATTCTTGTAGATCGACCCAAAGCCTTGTACACCTAGAGGTATGCAGCCTGAGAAGACCCGGACAAAAGACGGCTGGGTAAGAACTTGAAAGTGTTCAGCCACTTTAGATATCCAAGTTTGATTATTAGAGTCTGAAAGCTATTCAAAGCTGAAAGCAGATTTTATTTTTTTTATTTATTTATTTATTTATTTTATAATTTTATTTTTTATTTAATTTAAAAAAATATATATATATATTTGTTTTATTTATTTATTTATTTTTTCATTTTATTTTATTTTATTTCCTCCCCAAAAAAGCTAAAAAAAATTTGTGTGTTTTTTTTTTTTTAGAAAGGAAGCAAAAGTGACAGTAATAAATCTAAGAAGATATTTGTGGGTGGAATTCCTCATAATTGCGGTGAAGCTGAACTCAGGGATTATTTCAACCGATTTGGAGTGGTGAGATGGACACAGATGCAGAAATGTACCATTTGTCTTCAATGAGACTGTAATGACTCTCATAGAAAAATAAATCATGTTATATTAATGTTAGACAGTGTTCAAAAGAGCATAAAAAGAGTTCAGATTCAATCTGGAAAAATGCTATCTGGAATGTTCTTAAATAGACATTTTTCTTAGCCTCGTATGTTTATGTTCAATTAATTTACTTTAAAGGTAATGAAAATAATCTGTTAATTGCTTTAAAATTAAAATCACTGAGCCTACCCACAGGAGAAAAATGCTCATTTTAAAAGAACATTTCAGATGGCACTTAGAGGTTTTTGCATCTGAACTCTTTATATACTGTGGAGGTCAAAAGGACGCATGGTAATGAACTATTTTGATAATCAGTATGGTCCATTTGAAAAAATTTTTAACATAGATTGTACGTTTTGCCCCCTCTGTTTGAAGTATTTTATATATGATGCCTTTTTGATCTCCATTTTGTCCTTCACGGGTCCTGTTCTCCTTTTGAAGGTCACAGAGGTGGTAATGATCTATGACGCAGAGAAACAGAGGCCTCGAGGTAAACCACACATTCATATTTGCTCCCATTCAATCTCTCTCACCTCATCCACAAGACAAACTATTCCAACTCAAAGAGAAGCGAACATCACGCAGGCCATCCGTCCCTCTCATGTGTGCGCCATGCTTGGTTTGGTGCGTCTCGACTTTTGCATGGTGGCAAATCAGCAGCATCCACATGACACGCCAACATTTGCATTAAGCATGCTCAGATAATGCAGCTTCTTGCAGATCCACTTGCTTTTTAAAAAGAGTAGTTCATCCAGAAATGAAAAGTGCTTTTTCTTTATTTTATTCAAACCTGTTTGCTGTTCTTTTATTTCTTTTGGAAAAATCTTTTGCTTTGTAATTACAGAATTTGAGGGACTTCTTTTAAACAGAGGCTTATACATGCAGGAGGTTTGTTAATGAATTTAAGGGTCACCTATGATGAAAACCATCTTTTGGAAGCTGTTTGGACAGAACTGTGTAGGTATAGTGTGTCATATTGAAGTGATATAAACACAATCTCTTTTTTAAAATTTCCTGACATTTAAATAGGATCCAAATCCCTCCCATTTTGAGGCAGACGGCAACGTGACATAGGAGTGCAGTTTCCCCGCCCACCGAATTGATTGACCGCCACATATTAACATGTCTTTGTAGTAACGCGTATAATCATATCAAGCCAGGACGTGCACAAAACAACTGGGATTAAAAGATCTGTTCAGCTCTCTGTGATCATCAATCATCATCAAATGTGATCAAGTAGGAGTTTTACAAGTTTAAAACATGTTTAAAACAGTGCATGTTTGTAATATATTACAGCGATTTTTACCGTTTTTATCACCACAGCCGCATGTCAGTACAATTAGAAAAGACGACGCTTTAATCCTGTTTCGTGGAAGTTAAATCAGGTTTATTTTGTACATTAACATAGCAGATATCCATACAACAGTGGATATTAGCGTGTATCCTGTCACATTTGCCGTGCAAAAACTGTGTGGGTCTGTGTACCCGTAAATATTGTAACGACATTGTATCTGACTCAGAAAGGCTTGAATTAACTCAACAAATACATCAAATAATCATTGGGTACTTATTCTTACTGTAATATTAGTTACAAACGTTTCGTTAGATCTGCTTCTTTCATGCCCGTCACTGTGCTGTTTATCTGACGCAGCCGGAGATTGAGGCCCCGTTTACACTAATGCGTTTTCGTTTTAAAACGCATAAGTTTTGCTACGGTTACGCCATCCGTCCACACTACGCCAGAATTTTCGAGCCCCAAAAACGGAGCGTTTTGAAAACGCTGCAGAGGTCGTTTTCATTCTAAAACGCTGCTGCTCCGTCTCAATGTGGATGGGGGAAAGCATAGACATCTGAAAACAGAGGTGGGGCTGCAGACATTCGCTACCTGATTGGGGCTTTTGGGTCATTGCGTATCCTTCCCTTATTTGTCAAGCCCCTATCACATGACTATAACGCTACTGGAAGACGGCAGACCAGCCTTCACTGTAAACAACAACATGGACAGAGAAATGGGAGCGTTGTTTGCACTATTGGCCGTTTTAGGCGCCATTGTGCAGTTAAACTCTGCCTTTTTTACTACAGCAGCTGCATATATTCGCAAGAGGCAAGCTATTGTTCAAGCACTCGCTAATCGCTCGCGTTCATCGTTCAACCAGTGTTTGTTGACTAACAATAACCAAATGTCGAGCGAGACACATGCTTCCTGTTTATACTTGGACGCGCATGCCCAGAGTGCGCGAATGGTCACGTGATATATGTTTTTGGTGGAGTAGTGTGGACGGAGATATGTTTAGAAACACTAGATAAAACGCTAGTGTGGACGCGGATCGTTTTTGATCTAAAACGTTGTTTCAAAACGAAAATGCATTAGTGTAAACGGGGCCTGAGGCACACTCTGACAGGCACGTGGGAACGGTGGGCGGGGAGAACCAGCATTAAAGGCGCAGGCAACAAAAACAGCTACAGTGTGTTCAAAGCAGAAAACTCCAATATTCTGAAAGGTATAACAAATAATCTGATGGGTGTTTTGAGCTGAAACTTTACAGACACATTCTGGAGACGCAAAAGACTTATATTAAATCTTGAAAAAGGGTAAAATAGGTGCCCTTTAAAGTTCATTAGCCATTTTAATGGTGCATTTTGAATAATGAAAAACAACTAGAGAGTTGTTGTGCCTTTGAGACTAAAATATCACAACTACATTAGCCATGAAAATAAATAATAAATAAATGCAACATTTAAATTTTTTGTATATTAGTAGAAAAAGTTTGACAGAAACGAGAACTTTTTAAAAGAATTCATTATACAATTTGAATTTCATGGTAAAAATAAATAACAGGACAATAACGAGTTCGATTCTTCCTTGTGGTCTCTACTGTTCTATCCATTAAAGGTGAAAACCCAGAAAAAAGAATTATAAAAAATAAATAACATGACAACATCATTTTTATTTTTGTGTAAACGATCAAGTTTTTATATAAACTTTAATAGAGCCATTGCTTTATTATCCAGCTATTACCTGCTTACCATAACCAGTGTTGGGGGTTATGCATTACAAGTAATGCGAGTTACATAATAACATTATTAAGTAACGAGTAAAGTAACGCATTACTTAAAAAAATTAAGTAATAATATTTGAGTTACGTTTTTAAAAATGTAACTCGAGTGACTTGTTTTAGAATAATTAATACGCATTTTAAAATAGTTTGCTTGAGTCGGCGCAATAACCTGGTGGTTAGCGCGCTGACATATGGAGCAGTAGCACGTCAGGGTGTCCCGAGTTCAAATCCCGGCTCGAGGACATTTCTCAACACTTCGCTTCCTGTCCTATCTAATACTGTCCTATCTAAAGGCAAAATGGCCAAAAATAAATCTTAAACAACAACAAAACAAAAAAAAGGTTTGGTGGATTAAAATTAGTGTACTCACTTTGAATCACACTCATTGACTACATTTACATGGACATCAGTAATCAAATTATTTGCCTTAATCTGAATAAGACAATAATATGATTAAGGTGTTTACATGAGTTGCTTTTTGAATGTTTTATTCATGGTCCCATTTTACATGTTATAGCACTCGATTAAAGTCATTGCGTCACTACGCTATCCACATTTCCTTTGAAGTTTCATGTAATTTCAAGTGTTTCAATTTTAATTTGTGGCGAAAATCCTACATGATGATAATAGTTTGATTGCGATGTTTACATGTCTGAACTGCACTTCAATAATGTGACTAAAATTGGCACACTCCATGTCTTAATTCAATTTCTGTTTAGTTTGATTATGACTTTAATTGGATTAAGATAATCAAAAATCGTTGTTTACATGGTCGACTCTTAATCAGAATATTGTCTTAATCATGTTAAATTCGGATTATTGGTGTTCATGTAATTGTACTCAATGAGAAAATAAGGTTGAGCCTCCCCTGCTGGCCTCTCTAACTCCACTTCCGACAGCAACCGAGTTTTCCCATGTGGTCTCCCATCCAGGTACTGATCAGGCTTAGCCATGCTTAGCTTCAGTGAGTAACTGGTCCTGGGCTGCAGGGTGATATGGCTGTGGCCACATTAATCTGTATATACGGCATGTATAGCATCAGGAAGTTCTCAGAAGAGTACATTATTCAAAATTTTTTTGGAATCTGTTTGTTTTTAAAGGTAAATTAAGATGTAGGTTATACGGTGTGTCATTAAATGCAAAGCTCCTCTAATTAAAAAAAAAGAACCACCCCCCTGCAAGTTCTGAAAGACATCAAGCCTCAGGCAGGTGTGAAAAAGTAACTTAATATTGTAATGCATAACTTTCAATAGTAACTTTCCCCAACGCTGACCATAACAGTCCCTGTTATCTGGTAAAACTGACTGTGGCCATAACCTGATTCAGAACTTAATGTGAAATATAGCCCTCAATATGACTGAAGAAATAAAAAGAACAGCCTTCTCATTAAAAAAACGTAATAAACATGCAAAGACTGCAGTGTAATTGTAACATCCACTCCAGCCATGTACTTTGTCTTCCAGAAAATGTTTCAACCTAAAATGCTTTTGACATTTCTCTCTCGTTGGGTACATGTGGAATAGTTTGTCATGTGAACATTTGCAATTGTCTTATTAAATTTCAAACCACTAAAATTAATTCCTATTAACCTGTAGACATATTTAAGTAAGTTTTTTTTTAATGCACATTTACATTTTATTGATCTACAAAATCTGTGTTTATTGCATTGTAGTGCATTTAAGTAAGCCTTTCTATCTTTCTTTTTATGTCCTGTTTTCCTTGTCAAGTGTTTGAATGCATTAACGTTTTTCCTGAGATATGTCTGTTCTTTCTTGTAGGATACAGTACAGATAGTGGCACCACACAGATTAAGGCCTGGTGTGAAACACACTCATGTCTGTTTCTCTGGTGTAAACACGGTTAATGCTTGAGCTTGTACCCAGCTAAACATTGCGACTCTTTCTTTTTTCCTAATGGTTCTTGTTGAGAAATTCCTGTGTTACTGGACGTTCACATCGAAAGCAGCGAGAGCGTCAAAGGTCGCTACATTGATCTCGTATTTAAAGGAGCCGTTGCAGCATATCAGCAAATCAGTTACATTTCCGCATAAAACATGCTTTTTAGCGTGAAGATGTTGCACACTTATTATTAAATTAATTTAACTACGGAAGATCTAGTTGCATGTGGTGTGACTTTGATCCACTTAATTATCCAATGTGTCCATATGCTTGAAGTATTCTGAAGCACACCATTTTGTATTGTCGCATAACTCTCCTTGACGCCCACACCGGCGAAGACGTGCCGCGCTGTTTCTTGCCGCTTATCGCTGCCGGCTCCCATTGAAAATTAATGACTTCCGTCTACTTTGGCGCTCTCACTGCTTTCGGTCTGAACGTACAGTAAGAGTATTTAAACACTAGAGTTAGGATTTTGTTCTCAGTAGCTGTATGTATTAGGGTTGGGCGATGTCGACCAATTTGGCATCGTACGATGTCTAAGGTGAAACATCACAATGGACGATGGCATTTTTTTATGAATAATTAATTTATTCATATTGAATTAATTATTCGTAGCCTACCGTTTTAACTACCTGACCCACATGGTCTTTGTTTTACCCATAACCAAATCATAAATAAAAAAAGATAAGTTACATACAAATTAACACCTGTCAATCACTTTTTCTGCGGGACTCTGGCATGAATAGGCAGAGTGATCTGTGTCGTTATAATAGCGTCGACAAACTTGGTTGGAAATAAAGGTGCACAACCAACAGCAACAGTATCTGAGGTTTTTGCTAAAATTACTAAGTACAAGCGTGAAAGCGAAAGATTGAAGCAGTGTACTGACGCTGTGACGCGTTACCTAATAGATTCAAAAGACTGAAGAGTCGTTAGATAGAGACAAGATGAATTAAATATCCCATTTAACAACTATAGTGAGACGCGATCCAGCGGTACATCCTTGATAAACTGTCTGACGTGCACTGCTCTCAGGGGTTTTGTGCTTAAAGCACCCGCTGACTGGAGCTCAGACGCGCGTATACGCTGCAGCACATGACAGAGTGTGTGTGTGTGGTCACGTGATGGCGTTATAGTGTGGAAGGAGGGCTTTTCAGAAATGCTAGATGAAACGTCAGTGTGAATGTGGATCGTTTTAGTTCTAAAATGCAATTTTAAAACTAAGACGTATTAATGTAAAAGGGGCCGTGTGTAATTTTCGCGAGCGGGTTGCTGCTGGGATGGGGGCAGGGCGAAGGATTGCGATAACGGCTCAGCATGCGTGATGTCTCAGCATCGGCGATGGCATCGACTATCGACCCAACCCTAGTATGTATGCAGGACTCCCTCTAAATATATTCAACTCTAAAAGGGATGGCTCAGGACTAGTTGTTTATCTAGTACACTAGTATTTGGAAATAAATTCAGATATACATCTTCATGGAGAGGGTTTTAGAGTGCTGTGGATTAGCTTGAAATACTTTCAGCATGGTGAAACACTCTTCATAAGTTTGTGTCTCTAAATTCATTCCACTTTAAGGGAGAATTCATCCAAAAGTGATCATTTACATGATCACTGCAATCATTTACATCAATTCTGCTCTTCACTTAAACCAAACCTAGTTGAGTGTCTTCTTCTGTTGAACACAAAAGATGAAGGTATCTTGAGAAATGCTGGTTGCTGGTATCCATTGACTTCCATAGTAACTGTGTTTTCCTACTATTGAATCGTTGTGCGCCAGCAAACTTCTTTCTTTAAAGGATCTTCTTTTGTGTTCAACAGAAGAAATGAACTCATGAAGGTTTAAAACCACACGAATGATAAGGAAATTTTCATTTTTGGATGAACAGTTTCTTTAAGGAAAGAGTTGCTTGTGCAGCTTCATGTCCTATTAGAAGAATTTCTCAAGATCTTGTGGCACAATAGAAAATTATGAAAAATAATAGTTAAAAACTTTTAAATTGGGCATTTGTAAGACAATTTAGGCAATATGTAGTCCAGATTACCCATTGGCTAGCCAGTTTTGATCAGATCTAGTCTTTAAGAGGAAAAAGCGCTTGATATTATCTTCTTAAAGCCTCTTTAAGTGGCAGCTTTCTACTTTAATGAAACTAGGCTTGATGATGAAGGGCAGGTTGGGTATATTTAGTCCTCATTTAGACGGATGGTTCTGCTCCACATAGTGTATGAATTCTCAGATCTCTTCAGTCTCAAAGGACGTGCAATCGGAATCAGGTTAGATCCCAAAGTGGAGATTCTCGCAGCCCAGTTCTGCCACAGTTATCTGATCTGACAGAAACTAGTTCACACTGGTGGACCTGGCACAGCTAAACTCAGCTGCTGCTGGAGGATTGTGCTCTGTCTTATCGTGTAAGTGACCTTGGATTCGCGCTCCGCTTCAGCGGCCCACTTTGATAGTTCTGCCTGTGCGACCCCTGCACGCGTGGGTGCACGCAGTTGCATCTTTTTCACCGTCCCCGAGTCTCTGAGCGGGTCTCTGGATGAGCATTAACTGGGCTTACACCACACGAGAAACTGGGCTGCATTACATGTTTCACAAATATCCTTATATCCCTGTGGTGCTCTTGTTGCAGCGTTATAATCCCTGTTCTCTTGGTTTGCCCAAAGTACTATGGCATTTTGGGAAGCTTTGAGAAAAGCAGCTGTAGTTGTAATGATCATTCTTGTTATGCATTGATAACTGTGGTTGCTGCTCGCATTTGTTGTGTAAGATCGGGGTGGTGATGGAAGTGAGGTTCAGATGAAACTTTAAAGGCAGAAATATGCATGTGTCTATACCCCCCCCCCAAAAAAAAAGTGTTTGACGGGGATCCTCCTGTCATCAGCACGCTTGAGGTTGCATAAGACCTCAGTTATCAGACAGCTGTTAATCATTCACTATGTTCAGGGTTAAAGCATTGCAGGATAATACGTAATGCCTCTGTCCTTTCGGCCTCCACCTGTGATCTTTCCTGGTGACTCGGCCCGCATTGTCATCTGAACCTCAGGGACCCCCCACCCCATCCCTCTTATGTTCTTCTAGCTGTTCTGTCCCAACACCCTGCTGCTCTGTTGACTTTTGGTCGTTGGCTAGGTTTTGGATTTATTACTTTCGAGGCCGAACAATCAGTGGACCAGGCTGTCAACATGCATTTTCACGACATCATGGGCAAAAAAGTGTGTAGTTGTAGTTTTATTTTCCCCTACAACAAAAACTAAAGCTTGGGCGACCAAACGTATGTCAAATGTCGGTTTTTCTTTCTTTATGAAAGAAAAACAGGATTAGTTATTTGTCTCCCAATCAGGGGGAAGTTTATAAAAGTTTCAAAAGTCTAAATTATTTCTTGCATAATTGTTTTCTACCATGTTAGTCACCCAAGGCTTGGTTCATTTGAACCGCTCCTTTAGGTGCTGTAATGATGTATAAAGTGACCTACTTGTAGACCTTAATTAGAACTCATTAAATTAATAGCATACTTTGCTATCATTATTGCATTATAAAGGATCACCACATAAAAATACAAAGAGAAATTTAAAGCATTATATCAGCACTCACCTAAAGAACCGGTTGGTTTCCTTTTTTTGTTTTGTTTCCTTTCTTTTTTCCTTTTATTCAGGTTATTACTGTCAGGTCACTTACTATTTGAGTTCTGTAATATCCCAGAAGGCAAAGAGAAATCTCAATTAAGTGACCTCAATATTCGAATCTCCATACTGTGTCTGTTAGTCTACTTGATATGGGCTTTGGGTGGGTAGCAGAAGTCTCTGTAGTGTAAGATTATTGTCTGATACTTAGGTGTATTGGTCTGTTTTGCAGGATAGCACAAGACTGAACAAGTCGCATGACGCGTTATCTCACCTCACCAGCTCCACTTAGAGAATCACTCCCAGCATGGCCTGTTTGAAGAAGTTCATTTGGAAAATATAACTCTAGCATTCTCACACATTTTGACTAATACTCTCGCAGAATGCGAAGCCAATCGCAGAAGAGAGTCTTGGACTTTCAGCGTTTTGTCTCTCGGGGCATTTCCTTGCTCTGTCATGACTGCACTTTGCTGATTTAAAGTGAAAAACCTCTTCCGGCGAGTTTGTTTGAGACTCCAGAATAGCTCCGCAGTTTCTGTCCTACATTGAGTTTGTTCTTGCCTGCCGACGCTCTCCTTGACTTGGCTCTGCGTTCCTGAAGGAATCAGGTGCTACGGTACCTGGGCTATTGTTCTTCTCGTGACATTTTTTCATTGGGGTTTTAAGGGAGGTGGGGCCATACTTTATAAAATTAGAAACTGGAGCATATCAAACTGTGTACCAAATCCCAGCTCTGCTGTTGGACGCGGAGGCTTGCGCGAGGCCTCCCATCACTCTGAGCAGTGATGCCCGCGGGAAGTGGGGGGGCCGTGCTGCCGATTTGAGGGTTGCAGACCACTCGCTCAAACTGATACCTAATTAGGTCGACAGTGAGAGAGGAGGAGAGAGAGATGAAAAGAGAGTCATTACATTTATGCTGCTTTCCAACGGAAAAATATTGTCTCTCGCTCTTGATGCAAGGTGACCCCAATAACTCACCCCCTTTAGAGTCTCAAGTCTATTTCTGGATCTCCACTTGAGCTCAAGTGAAACTTCCCTGCGTGTATTAAACTAAGTTTGTCCTTTTTTTTAATCAGTGTGGCAGGTAATAGAATGCCATTGACTTAATTGGGTAATTATATAATTAGTGTTAATTAAGGGCATGTGTCTTTCTCAACACAGGATGCCCCAAATCTAAAGGAGATTGCTTTGCAATTGGACCATTTTGTGATCGTCCATGCATGTTTTATTTTTTTGAGCTCGCTTTTTATGATAAATTCAATAATAAATACATTTGCACTTTAGTGTTTGGACTTTCAG
>CAIGQZ010032437.1:4402349-4428808 GCA_903798205.1 Danio tinwini | reverse complement strand
ATATATATATATATATATATATTTGTATTACATTTATTTGATTCTGATTAAACCACATTTTTTATTATAACATATTTTTTTACACACACTACTGGTTAAAAGTTTGGGGTCAGTATGATTTTTAAATGATTAAAAATAAGCTTTTCCTGCTCACCAAGGCTGAAATAAAACTTGTGAAATGTTATTGCACTATAAAATAACTGTTCAAAAGTAGTTTATCATTTAATTAAAAAAATTATTCCAGTGATTTTTAACGATAAATTTTCAGCTTCATTACTCAAGTCTTCAGAGTCACATGATCTTTCAGAAATCACTCTAATATTAATTATTATTGTTATTATTATTATTGGTAATAGTAAGAGATGCTCCGATTGATCAGCCAGAGATCAGTATCTGCCGATAATCACATTTTATGACTCGATCGGTACTCTCTTATCTGGCCGATCACATGAACCAATCACAAGTGTTAGTTTACGGCTTTACAAGCAGAGGAAGATGCATTTTAACTTCTTATGCATCCAAACTTCAAATGTACTCCAATCTTTTTCTTCATTGAGGCATGTTGAATTCATCTTTCATCATTTGCAATGTTTCCAAATTGCATTGTCAGTCATTTTTTTACCAAGTTTTTAATCTGTTTAATCTATTATTTTCTGTAAAGCTGCTTCTGACCATGACGTGTCCACACTAAAGAGACGTGTTTAAGGGATTATATGCAACATCCTTCATTTATTCTTTTAGGAAAGGAGAAAGCTCTACTTTAGTATCGTACTTAGTGGGAAAATGTGCTTAATGCAATGGAATAGTTATATAAGCCTTGAAGCATCAGAATCAATACTCTGTATTGGCCGATCACCATGACAAGGAATCAGTACTCTGTATCTGCTCCAAAAATCCTGATCTGAGCATCCCTAGTAATAGTAATAAAAGCAATAATGACTGGAGTAATAATTTCATTTGAGACTACATACAATAAGAAAGAAGTTATTTAAAATTGTTATAAATATTTAACAATTTAACCTTTTTTTTTACATTTAATAAATTAGAAAAAATAATTTTCTAGAAAACAAACTGACCCCAAACTTTTGACCAGTAGTGTAATTCTGTTCCAATCTTGATTATTTGTTTGTTTGTGTATTTGTCTTTTATACTTATATGTTTAATCATCCTAAAATGGTGATTAATAATTACAGTGCTCAGCATAACTGAGTACACCCCATTTTGGAAATAAATATTTTTATCCATTTCTCAGTGAATATAGGCAATCTATTTTGGTGCATTTAAACAAAACAGGTTTATTAAACAGATATATTTGTTAAAATAATATTTTAGTCATCAAACATATTTAAAAATTGAAAGATAATACAATTAAATTCAAGCAAAATATTGCAAAACAAATTACAACCTACAAACTTTCAACTAAATTTTTCCATTTATTTATTTATTTTTTTGCTTCTCTTGATTTTCTCTCTTTTTTTAAATGTGTATTTGATATTTTTGTATAAGATATAAATTTGGGTGTGCTAGTTTTTGGACTGTTTTCGTTATTTTGTTAGATTAGCTCCAGATGCTTATCCAAAATAATCTAATGTACAGTTGAAGTCAGAATTATTAGCCCCCCTCTGAATTATTTAAAATATTTTCCAAATGATGTTTAACAGAGCAAGGAAATTTTCACAGTATGTCGGATAATAGGATAATATTTTTTCTTTTGGAGAAAGTCTTATTTGTTTTATTTCGGCTAGAATAAAAACAAGTTTTTAATTTTTTATGAACTATTTTAAGGTCAATATTATTAGCCCCTTAAGCTAATTTTCTTTTTCCATAGTCTACAGAATAAACCATCATCATACAATAACTTGCCCAATTACCCTAACCTGCCTAGTTAACCTAATTAACCTAGTTAAGCCTTTAAATGTCACTTTAAGCTGTATAGAAGTGTCTTGACAAATATCTAGTACAATAGTATTTACTGTCATCATGACAAAGATTAAATAAATCAGTTATTAGCGATGAGTTATTAAAACTATTATGTTTAGAAATGTGTTGAAAAAAATCTCTCCGTTAAACAGAAATTGGGGGAAAAATAAACAGGGCGGCTAATAATTCTGACTTCTACTATATATACACAAATATAATATTGCATAGCTTCCTATAAAAAAATGAATTTAATAGATTTGTGAGGGGTGTACTTATATACGCTGAGCACTGTATATCATATTTATTTATGAATTGCTTTATTTAAAGTTTTATAAACCCCAGTTGGAAAGTCGCTGGATTAGAAGTGAAAAGACATTGGAAGTAACTTAGCAGTGAAATACTGATAATGAGCATCCAGTAGAGGCACTTTTTAGTTTTCCTGGCAAAAACTTCCAGAGTCCTTCACAAAAATGTCAGTCTAGGCGTTCACCGGCCACCTAGTCGTGTTTTTTAAGCGTCATTACAGGCTGTTCACATATGGGGTATGTGCAGACAGACTTTTAATTTCAGTCAGCCAGCCCCAGGGCTTCCGGTTAATTGTCATCCCATAAAAATCGTTGCGTTAAGGATCTGATTTCTTTAAAAAAACTCTGATCTTCACTGCCTGGCTGAGATACGATATAAAGTGGGTATCAGACCAAACAAGAAACACTACATTAAGTTATATTTTTCTGCACCATGTCTTTAAAATATGGAAATTTATTTTACCCCAGTATTTTCAATGGAGTTTTTGCGCTAGCCTGCTGCTAATGACGAGCCTGCGTTTAAACGGTCTTTCGTCTCTTGTTACGCTTTAACAACCAAATGAATGCTTAAGTTGATTTAACTGAATGTATTATTACATCACGACGTCGACGCTGTAAAAGAAACCTTATAAAATTGAAAATACTCAAGCTTTCACCAGAAGTTCATCATTGGCTGAAACACACTAGCTGTGCATAAAGCCCATTGGCCATAAAAATAGCTAAAGAAAAGAATATTGCAGTCTTTGTAGTGTTTTTTTTTTATTGGGACTGTTAAGCAACCCCAAATATGTGCTTAACATTAAGAAAACTTTAGCAACCCCATAAACTACAACACCACAGCAGTAACATAATCAAGTCATTTTGATTTCACATTTGACACAGTATGAAGATTCCTCTCTGATTAGATGTTTGTCTCCATTTTTGTACTTATTTGCATGTTTGATTATTTGGTACAGTTAGATTATCATACATCATTGACCCTTATATTGTGATTGCCGTATCTAAACTGAAGTTCTTAAGCATTAGCCAGGGGAGGTAAGTCTTTATTTTCTATTAGCAGTTTAAAAAAGCTGAGATATAAGATATATTATAAAGGGATGACGGTGTTTCTCGGGTACATCTGTGGACATGAAATGTGTATAATTATTCTCAAGTTTAAGCAGGACTCATTCTGCCTGATCTGACCCATAGGGTGTTAGTGGGTAGTCCTTAATGTCGATTTCATACCCAAGTACCTGAGAAACATTGGATAAAGTTCATAAATAGAAGGGTCCAAGAATATATAATTTGTCTGGACTACGGTCATGTATTTGGCCTAAGTAAGAGTATATTTTGTGAGGTGAGGGCTAAAGTTTCTAAAGGAAGTAAATTCCCTCTCGCTAGTTATGACCTCTTGTCCTTTGTGCAGGTTGAAGTGAAGAAGGCGGAGCCACGGGACAGCAAAGCTCCCGCCCCTGGTCAGCTTGGAGCCAATCAGTGGGGGCCTCGAGCCATCATAAGCGCAGCCAATGGCTGGGCAGCACAACCGGCCCCAAGCTGGCAGCAGAGCTACGGGCCTCAGGGTGAGTGACACTGTGGGCCAGAACTGTGGCAGCAGGAGCGTAACGCGCCTCACCCTGAAAAATGATACCTAGAGCCAATGGATATCAGTGACGCTTTGCTGTAGGTCAGCCCGCGCTGTTTGTGCCATCTGGCTAAACCACATTGGCTTTGTCCACTATGCAGGGGGGAACATTTTCACATTGATCTCACCCAAAATATAAGCCTGCTCTGCCTGGCGTGAGTTCAGAAATGTCATGCTTTAATTGAACACCTTCTGGCTTCGCCCCATTAGATGTACAATTCTGATTGCATGTGAATTTACGAGCAGTAATAAGTGTGCTGGTTGTGACGTGTATTTATTTTTTGTCTTTCTTTCAGGTGTTTGGGTGTCTACAGGTCAACCTCTTGGTATGTTCTGTTTTAACATTACAGTTTGATTCGGTTATGTTCCAGCATAGTTTTATTGGTAACACTTTACAATAAAGTTCATTAGTTAATGCATTTACTAACATGAACTAATCATGAACAACACTTGTACAGCATTTATTAATCATAATTGAACATTCACTAATGCATTATTAACATTTAAGTCCATGCTTGTTAACATTAGTTAATGCACCGTGAATTAACATGAACTAACAATGAACAACTGTATTTTCATTAACTAACGTTAACTAACATGAACAAATGCTGTAGTAAATGTATTGTTCATTGTTTGTTCATGTTAGTAAATGCAATAACTAACATCAACTAATGAACCTTATTGTAAAGTGTGACCCTTTTATTTGATGATTTTATTAATTATAAAACTAAACTGATTTGAATTTATAGTTTAGTACGGTTTAGGGTTTTATTTTTTTAGAAAAAGTCTCACACACTGACCAAAAGCTTCATTGATCTGTAAGGCTTGAAGCTTACGCTGCTATTCTGAACCAATAATCGGAAACAAAGCAGTCGAAGGATGGCGTGTTTAGATCATTTATTTATCTGACTCCATTGTAATTAATCTGACTCCATTAAAGTTGTTATTATCATTGATATAGAGAAAGAATCTCAAGGCCCTAAAGCAGGCAAAGTTGTTTATTAAGTTACATGTTTAAATATACAGACAGTAGAATGAAACAAACTAACATACTGTGTAAAGAAATAAGCTGTAACATATGCACTGCTGAGCAACAAAGACCGTGAAACTGTCTTTGTGTGCGGGAGAAGCAGAGTAAGGGCGTACTCACACTATGCTATCCGAACCGTGCCCAGGCCCCTTTCCCGGATCATTTGAGAAGTGTGAGTGCTCTGAATCGGGCTCAGGCACAGTTCACTTGGGCGGCCCTGGCCCGGTTGGAAGAGGTGGGCCTAAGCATGGTTCACTTGGACTCAGATGCAGTACGCTTACAGTGTGAGTGCAAGCGTGCCTAAGCCCGAAACTGAAAGCGAGACGTGACTTTTAATGGACTGTTTCATATGAATTAATAATTTATCAGTACTGTTCAATGAACACAAACTGTCGTAGATTAATAAAGACACAAATCCCTCACTGCACGTCAGCTGCACCTTCAGCAAACGTCCTAATTCCTGCAGCACGAGGACTTTATGATTGTTTATGAGCGTCAAAAGTGGCTGATCTGTTCGGCCAAATATTAGACTGCGTATCACCGCATATCAAACGACTTAAACGATATAACTAAAGAAATCTCCACTGTGCTGAGCGTGAGCTATTACTGAACAGCGCATCATCGATGACGTAAGCGCGCCCAGGCCCGAATGTAATGTGAGTGCGGGCCGTCGGTGGAGACGGGAGGGGGGACAAGCGTGCTTTGGCCCGGTTCAAGGCAACTGTACAAAGTGTGAGTACGGCCTAAAAGCCATTCTCCCAGACCAACAGTTACCTTTCCTTATTATACCCTGAGCAAAGCATTGTCTTATGGCTTGTTTCCACTGACTGGTACGGTACGGGTCGGTACGATTTTATGGCCGTTTCCACTGTCAAAAGCGTACCGAACCGTACCGTACCACTTTTTCGGCACCCTTTCGAAAGGGTACCAAAGACAAGAAAGGGTACCAAAAGGTGGAGCTACATGCGCAGCTGAACGCTGATTGGTTTACAGAGATACGTCACGATCTCGTATAGCTAGCCAGAATCAAAACAATGGAGCCGCCATGTTTTGAAATACACAGCCGAGACAACTATATGCATATAATAACGATCCATGGATGACCCGGGCTAAAAACAAAAACTTGTCGTTGTCTTGATGAACAGCCACAAAGCCAAGAATCTGCCGTGTCCTGTTGTTGTTTTATGAGGCCGTTTAAAAGTGCGAGCGGTTTTCGCTTTCTCGCGATCGCGTCTATATTTGATATAACGAATTCTCGAGCTGATGATAATAATGTGTGTGTGATTAATGAAGCGTCTTCGACATCTGATCCATTCAGAAAGAAAAGGACAAACGCGAGAGTGAAGAGCGGAAAAAAGGAGAAGCCCGACAAAACACAGGAGCAAATAGTTTCAGCAACCTGAACAATCTGCCATGAACAAATCATGAACAAACTGCCATGTTTATCATCACCTTTTAGACTATTATGAACTCTGAATGATGGAATTACTCTCTAACAGAGGCTACATGTGCTGGTGAAGATTACAGACACAGATGAGAGGTTAGCTCTGACTGTGGGCTACTGTATATGTTGTGTGTTGTTTTAGAACACAAATAAGGACTTAATGTATGCTGTGTGTAGTTTTTCTGTAAGTGGTAACATATCAGAGACTGTAAGGGTCTGTATGTGTTCATATATGTTGCATTTATTTATTTATTTTATATAATTGCAGACGTTACAGTAGGCTGTCACACTGTCATTGATCTGCAGTTATAATCAAATCATGTTCATAGAAATGTTAGTAATAAACATTTATAAACAAGTATTAATGTTTAAAGCATCTGTTTTGTTAGAAAAACTTCTCGTATAATGTGAACGACCTGTACAGCTTTACTGTAGACATTTATTCGAGCGAGAATGACGTCGACTGAAACTCTCTGTAGTACACCACGCCCACCAAAAGGGTACCCTTTATAGTGGAAACGCAAGCCTGATAAAGGTGACCCGAACCGTACCGTACTGTACCACTCAGTGGAAACGAGCCAAAACATAAGTGAAAACCAACCCCCAAAACCAGCTGAACATGAAAGCAAAGTTGAGGAGTTAAAGTGGGGGAGAAGTATATTTACATACTCTCCTCAGGCCTTGACTCAACTATGGTAAATATATTGTATATTGAAATACAATTAATCAATGTCTCTGTTGATTTCATCACTGCATCGCTTAAGTCATAAACTGTCAAATGACACCAAACATGACAAAGTTATATGAAGGAAGATCACGAGCAGATTAATTGTTTATGGTGAAAGGCACAGGGTTACTGTAAGCAAATGGCAGAGATGTGTATTGGAGCTGTGATGAACTCTGCCACGCCAGGAGGACCAATCCCATGCTTGGAATGTCTCAGTAGTCCTTCATTAGCATAGAAGGAATAGCATATAATATTTTCTCAGCTTACAGATCAAAGCAATAAAACTTTAGAAAATATCATTAGTATATAAAATAACTTTAATATTTGAATGTAATAATTTAAATGTTAATATTGGCAACATGGTGGCTTAGTGGTTAGCACTGTCGCCTCACAGCAGGAAGGTCGCTGGTTCAAGTCCCAGCTGGGACACTTGGCCTTTCTGTATGGAGTTTGAGTTTCTGTCGTGGGTTTCCTCAGGGTGCTCCGGTTTCCCTCACAGTCCAAAGACTGTGCGCTATGGGTGAATTGAATAAACTAAATTGGCTGTAGTGTATGAGTGTGAATGAGTGTGTATGGGTGTTTCCCAGTGCTGGGTTGCAGCTGGAAGGGCATTCGCTATGTAAAACACATGCTGGATAAGTTGGAGGTTCATTCCGCTGTGGCGACCCCTAATAAATAAAGAGACTAAGCCGAAGGAAAAGAAATTAATGAATATTATAAGATGTAATTATTCCTTTGATGGCCAGGCTTAAGCCTGGTTTACACTTCTGCGTCAAGTGATCGGCGTGACCCATGGCGCAAGCCTCGCGTGTAGGCGTGCATTTATAATTCTGTGCACTGTTTCTGTTTCTCTGCAATACACTTCCCAAACGCTAGCTGGCAGTAGGTGTTTTTGTTTCTCTGTGTCCAATTTCTTCGCTGGTGTTTTGTTTTTGCTGAACACTTCCTCAATGTACAAGTGGTTCAAATTTGCTCATTTTGAGGCGGGAACCGGCGGACCTGCAACAACTTTAATCATAAGATAAATACAAAACAACAGTCTCCATCCGGAGCTCCTTCACGGGACTCCACACTAATAAACACTCGCTGCATCGGGCGCACAGCTCTCACCTCCGCCCACACTCATCAGCTCTACCAAGCTGACCAATCACAGAGCTTGCGCTACGCGTACGCGTTACATTTTTTGAGAGGTGTGCGTCAACGTCGCCGACAGCCACGGCAAGGGGCTATGCGTCCATGTGTAGACTGCGCCAAAGCATACGCGTGCACTTGACGCAGAAGTATAAATCGGCCTTTAATGTTCAGCACCTATTATACTGATCTAGCATCACATGATCCGTCAGAGATCATTCTAATATGCTGATTCGAAGCTCATTAAATAATTCTTATTGTTGTCAGTGTTGAAAATAGTGTCCTTTAATGGATTAAAAATTAAAATGATATAAATTCAACATTTTGTTTTTGTTATAAATGTATTTGCTGTAATGTTTGATTGTTAATGCATCCTTGCTGAATTCAGATAATAAAAAATTCTGCTGGCCCTAAAACCTCAGAACAGTGTGTGTGTGTCAATATATATTTATTTTTAGAAACTATTTGGCGATAGAAACACAATAAGTCTCATTTTTTTAATTTCCTAACGTTAAAATAGGCTCCAAATGCCTCTCATTTTGAGGCTCACCGCAACGTGACGTAGGAGTGCGGTTTCCTCATCCACCAAATTGATTGACAGACACACATTAACATCTCTCTGTAGTAACACGTAAAATCATATCAACAAGACAGGACTTGTGCAAATCAACTCGGATTTAAAGATCTGTTCAGCTCTCTGTGATCATCTGCACCTCAAGAACCATGCTTGTAAAAAAGATCGTAAATTCATTGTAATTCTTTGCCACAGCCGCATGTCAGTACAATTATAAAAGAAGACGCTTCAATCCTGGTTTGTGGACGGTAAATCAGGTTTATTTTGTACATTAATATAACGGATGTCCATACAGCAGTGAATATTAACGTGTGTCCTGTCATACTTGCCGTGCAAAAACAGTTCAAAGCTAAATATGTGTGTGCGCACACTTTATAATGACATTTTGTGACTAATCGTTGCAGAAAGGCTTGAATGAACTGCATAACAAATATATCAAATAACCGTTGGGAAAGTTCTTATTGTAGTAAGGGAGATCACTTCGTTCATGTCAGTCACTGTGCTGTTTATCTACATGAAGACTACACAGAGCAAGACAGAGAGATATCTATGGCTCTGATACGCATGTGGGGAGAACCAGCTCATTTGCATTAAAGGCAGCAAAAACAGCTACAATGTCCTAACAACTCAAATTTCCCAGATTCAGAAAGGTATAACAAATAATCTGACTGGTATTTTGAGCTGAAACTTGATAGACACATTCTGGAGAGACAAAAGACTTCTCTTAAATCTTGAAAAGGGGTCAAATAGGTGCCCTTTAAATCACAGTGGACTTTGAAGTGTTTTGACTTGATAAAATGTACAAACCCCTCTCTGTGTTTCAGCAGGGTATGGACCTCCTCTACCCGCCGGCCGTGGGGCACCCGCACAACCTCCTTCTCCATTTAACGCATTTCTAGTTGCAGCCCCACCTACAGGAGGGTTTGGAGCGCCTCAGGGATATCCCCAACAGGGCTTTAGCACGCAACCTCATTTTGGTAGGTTGAACCGCTTACTGGGGTTTTCATTTCTACTACTAGCTAAGTTTCTCTCCAAAGTTGCACAAAATTCAAATGTTGCCTTCCACCTCTGTGAATCAAACACTGTTTCAAGCATAAAAGAATACATTTTTTGATAAACTAGCACAAAGTACACCCAGAGGCCACTTTATTAGGTACACCTGTCCAACTGCTTGTTAACGCAAATTTCTAATCAGCCAATCACATGGCAACAAGTCAATGCATTTAGACGTGTAGACATGGTCAAGACGATCTGCTGCAGTTCAAACCGAGCATCAGAAGAAGGGATTTAAGTGGCAGAAACTGCTGATTTACTGGGATTTTCATGCACAACCATCTCCGGGGTTTAAAATATCCATTGAGCGGCAGTTCTGTAGGCGCAAATGCCTGAGGTCAGAGGAGAATTTCAAGACTGGTTTCGAGCTGATAGAAAGGCAACAGTAACTCAAATAACCACTCGTTACAACCGAGGTCTGCAGAAGAGCATCTCACAACACACAACTAGTTGATGCGGATGGGCTACAGCAGCAAAAGACCACACCGGGTGCCACTCCTGTCAGCTAAGAACAGGAAACTGAGGCTACAATTCACACAGGAACACCAAAATTGGACAATAAAAGATTGTAAAATGTTGTCTGGTCTGATGAGTCTTGATTTCTGCTGCCACATTCGGATAGTAGGGTCAGAATTTAACGTAAACAACATAAA
Organism: Danio tinwini; assembly: GCA_903798205.1. Taxonomy (NCBI): domain Eukaryota; kingdom Metazoa; phylum Chordata; class Actinopteri; order Cypriniformes; family Danionidae; genus Danio; species Danio tinwini. Next base: position 4,418,347 of record CAIGQZ010032437.1, on the reverse strand, counting down.
AGCATGGATCCATCCTGCCTTCTATTAACGGTTCAGGCTGGTGGTGGTGTAATAGTGTGGGGGATATTTTCTTGGCACACTTTGGGACCATTAGTACCAACTGAGCATGGTGTCAACTCCACAGCCTACCTGAGTATTGCTGCTGACCATGTCCATCCCTTCATGACCACAGTGTACCCATCTTCTGACGGCTGCTTCCAGCTGGACAACACGCCATGTCATAAAGCATGAATCATCTCAGACTGGTTTCTTGAACATGACAATGAGTTCACTGTACTCAAATGGCCTCCACAGTCACCAGAACTCAATCCAATAGAGCACCTTTGGGATGTGGTGGAATGGGACATTCGCATCATGGATGTGCAGCCAACAAATTTGCAGCAGCTGCGTGACACTCATGTCAATATGGAGCAAAATTTCTGAGGAATATTTCCAGTACCTGGTTGAATCTATGCCACGAAGGATTAAGGCAGTTCTGAAGGCAAAAGGGGGTTCAACCCGGTACTAGTAAGGTGTACCTAATAAAGTGGCCGGTGAGTGTATGAAGAGAAATTACTTTATCTCTTCTTCACTCAATAGTCAATTTAGAAGTTGTAAAGTTGTTGCACCTAAGAGAGTCATGCAGAAACAACCGCTGTCTTGTTTTCTTGTGTTTGGAGGCAGCTTCTGATGTTAAACGAATGTGAAAATGATTGTGTAAGAATGTTCTAGGAGGTAACTACAAAATTCAATGGGCTCACCAGTTAATCTAGTTATCCAATCACATCATCTGCTGATTCACTTCATCTAGAGATTTTTGTTTAATGCGCATTAAGTGAATTTATTCAGAAACTGTTTCTATTGTAAATTATACTTGTATATTATGTATGATTAATAATATATCAGATTCAAATGTACGCATACATTATAATGGGCAATTCTAGAATTTATTTTAGTGTTGTATCGGTGGATGGAAACATATCTAGTGACACAAATGCTTTGGTCTACCTAGTGAAAAACCTAGTAAAATCAAAGTATTTTGTGTTTAACATGTACAGTGCTCTGCACAAATGAGTACACCCTTCTCAGATCTCGCTTTTAAATGAATCTTTTCTATAGGACGCTTTACTTTAAATAATATATTTGCGCATATATGCTAGATTATCCAGTGCCAAACACAAAACTGGAACTAATCTAACAAAAAAAACTAACTATCACAGTCCAAAAATTAGTACATCCAAATGAATATCTTACCAAATTTGAATTAACAGGAAAAAAATATGTTTAAAGTGTTGTAGTTTGTAATAACTGGTTTGAATTGAAATGTATTATCTTTCGATTTCTAAAGATGTTAAGTGACCAGACTCTCATTTTAATGAATATAGACCATTTCAATGTGGCGATGTCATTGGCCCTTGAACATTTCCTGCTTCTCAAACTATTTCATAACTGTAACAAGAGGCAATTCAGTCATAACTTGATGTTAAAACGGCTATCATAACATTATTTATCAATATGTGGCTCTTTTTGGATTCTCGGAAGCTATAGAAATTAAAAATGTAAAACCGGAAATATGCTGGGACCTGTTTTTGTTTACATCCCTCAAAATGCTCTGTAACTCTTTAATAAAACTGTCTTATTTTAAAAAGATATATACTCAGAAAATTTATAAAGTTATTAATTTTCTGTTTAAAACCAGCAGATTATACTATGCTTTTCCCATGTTATGTACTTACTGTTATCTGCTTAATAATTAGGGATGCACAATATATCGGCGACCATATCAATATCGGCCGGTAAATGCTATTTGCTGTATCATGATATCGTTTTCTGTCCGATATCAAGATTTGGCCGATATCTTTAAGGCGATAGATTATGTAATTGTACAGTTTTGAAGTTAATTAAATTAAAAGGTAAAGTAATTAAACCCTGTTTTGTTATTATAACTATTATTTTTATGCATAATTCTAGTTTGTTTTTGGCATGCTGATTTATGTGAAATAGTGAATATAGGTCTATATAAACACCTTGCAATTTTGACATTATTGCTTCGAGTAGGCTTTTCAGTTCATAAGATCAGTTCAAACGTCTCTAAAGTTTTTTAAGTAAAATCAAAAAATAAAACATTTAGAAATATTTATGTTTATCGGCTAATATATCGGTTATCAGCCTTCAAATCTGAAGAGTTATCGGTAGGCCCACATGCAATCTGCGTGCACAGAAATCCGCCGATTTTTAGCCCATCATTAAGTCTAAGTTTTTTTTTATTTCACTAATATTATTGTGATATAATAATATTTATATTAAAATGTTCATATAATTTATTTACAATACAGTTTGTAAAGTAATATTTTCTATCTTTTAGTAGATATATTATATGATAGACTTGCTTTGTTTACCAAATAAGTGGATCTAATTGGATTTGCATTGTAAACATTAAATAAAAGTTAAAAAGGTATAATTTTTTATGTCATATTAAGTCTTTGCTTATGATACTCCCAAAATCATTCTGCATAAATCCACAGATTTTATACAAAAATTCTTTGCAGAATAGCAAAAAATGTCCACAGATTCTGTTTGGCTCTAGTTATCGGTTATCGATATCAGCCCAAAAATCCATATCGGTGCATCCCTATCATTAATAATAATAAAAAAAATAATCATTTTCAAAAGAGGGTGTACTCATTTATACTGAGCACTTTAAAGATGCATGCAAAGTGAAACTTTTAAAGAAATGAAACAAAATGGTCATGATCGCCACATTGTTGTTTCTCAAATCTTTGCCAACACAGGATATAGCTTTGGAACACCTCAAGGTGACCAGTTTGTAGCACAGGGAATGCCTCCCCCTCCCGCCACGCCAGGCGCAGGGCCTTTAGGGTTTGCTCCTGCAACGACTCCCTCTCAGGACCTGAGCAAAGCCGCCCCAGCACAGCCAGATTTCTCCTACAGCCAGTATGGTAAGAGTGCACTAAAAAACAGCAACCAAACCACTGCAGATGTGCTACAGCCCATCACAGGGCTTCTGCTTCCTGTTCACATGGCTGAACGGTCATGATGGCATCACATACACATGCTTCCACACGGACCCTCAGCCTGTTTACCCTCTAGACTTTGATATGTGCTCTCTGAGGTCTTATCCAGTGCTATGTGTGAATTAGATCATCCTGTACTGCAATGCTGCTTTTGACCAGTTGACGCTTCATCTAACGCAGACCAGGGTTTTCATCTGTAGATGTTCCAGTGATGGATGGTGGGGGTGCCGATGGGATGTCAGATTTCATAGGTAGATTTAGACACACATATTAAGAGATACACATATAAAACTCTTGCTGCAGGTGTCAACACTGTACAGACAAAATCTGGAGCATCCATTAGAGACTATAGAAAATAGAACTGACTTTACAGAAATAGTCACATACCCCTAGTCTGTAGAAACAGCTAGACCTGAAAGCATCTAGAGGTCAGTGAGATGTGGGACATGGGACTTTTAATGGTGCTATGGCAGATATTATTGCTGCTATTATTACCTCAACATTAGGTTAAAAGTAATAATGGCCCGTTTTCACTGAGTGGTACAGTTCGGTACGCTTTTATGGCCGTTTCCACTGTCAAAAGGTACCAAAAAGCAAACCATACTGGACTACTTCTTGGGTACCCTTTTCACAGGGTAGCAAAAGGCGGAACTAGACACGCAGCTGAACGCTATTGGTTTACAGAGATGCGTCACTAGCTCATACACAAGCCATGAGAATGAAAACCAAGGAAGCGGCATTTTTAAATACACAGCCGAGACGTTACACTGTAATAATATATACATATAATAACGAGCTGTGGTTGATCCTAGCTCAAACAAACCTTGTCATCGTCTTGATGAACAGCCACAAAGCCAATAGTTGTTTACAAGGCCGTCTTAAGTTTTACGTTCTCGAGAGAGAAAGAGCGTGCACGTCTATATTTGAGATAACAAACCTCTTGAGCTGATGATAATAACGTGCGTGTGAGTATTGAAGTGCTTCTGACTTCCGATTTTGTCAGAAATAGACAAAAGCAAGAGTGAAGCTCGAAAAAACTAAGGAGAAGCCTGACAAAACAAAGGAGCAAATGATTCTTTCAGCAACCTAAAAGATGAAAACTGCCATGTTTAACTATTATCATCACCTTTTGGACTATTATGAACTCGGGAATGACGGAATTACTTTCTAACAGAGGTTACATGTGCCGGTGAAGATTAAAGATACAGATGAGAGGTTTACACTCTGTGTGTAGTTTATCTGTAAGTGGTAACATATCGGAGACTGTAAGGGTCTGTATGTGTTCATATATGTTGCATTTATTTATTTATTTTATATAATTGCAGACGTTACAGTAGGCTGTAACACTGTCATTGATCTGCAGTTATAATCCAATCATGTTCATAGAACTTTTAGTAATAAACATTTATACATAAGTGTTTTGTGAGAAGTGCCGCTCATATGATATTTAAACGACCCATACAGCTTTACTGTAGACATTTATTTGAGCGAGAATGACGTTGATTGAAACTTTCTGTCGTACACCACGCCCAGCAAAAGGGTACCCTTGGTAGTGGAAACGCAAGCCTGATAAAGGTGAGCCATACTGACCCGTACCGTAGCACTCAGTGGAAATGGGCCATAATTAATCCCAAACAATTTCTACTAAAAACCTAAATTATGACTCCAGTAATACAGTTTTTTGAGACCGTATGACCGTATCTGTATATGTAAATGAAAATTAAATGTTCATTTACTTACACTCTTGTTGTTCCAAACCAGTATGACTTTGTTTCTTTTGCAGTTTATATACAAATCTGAAAATGGATCAGCCGAACTGAACCCAAAAACCATCTGCTTGCGTGTTTTTAACAAAAATCATCCAGTCGCCAGTCGATCGGTGCATCCATACATCCTAGCAAGTTGTAGCAACCACCCATAACACCTACAAACCACAAAGAAGTTTCCCACCACCCACCTGGAACACCTTCGCAGTCGACCCTTCGCTAAGCCCCGCCCTCCTTAGTTACTGTTGCTACGCCTGTTAATCTTTCATGCCTGGCATGTCTATTACAATACGTATGCACCGGTGTCAGACATTCCAAGGGATATAATTAGTCATTTTTGGCGAACAGGTGAGATATCTGAGAAAACCAGACAAAAAAAGGACTGCAGTATGCATTACAGGGGTATACTCACAACATCATAGGCAACAGGTTAGAAAACAATTTAATCAAAATTGAAGCTAGCTAAATAATAGGTTACCTATTTTACATGTGACCTAGGTCACATTTCGTCATGAGCCATGGCTGTGTTCGAAATGGCATCAATGTTTTCAAAGTGCACTGCGAAGGGAGCGCAATTGTAAACATGAAGATGGCTAAAACTGAACGTAAAAATACTTTGAAAGCTAATTACACCTAAGAGAGATGGCTTTAATGCTTTTACCATTCCAAGTTTGAATGTTAGAATGTTCTAAACGAATAGGGCATAGGGGGGATAACTGGGAGAAGAACACAGCCAGGAACTGTTTCTAACTACAGCTCGAGAGGTGTAGTCGCAAGCACACAAGTTTGCGACGCAGTTTGCGAATGTTTGTTGGAACGATGAATTTGGGAAACGCCAAGTCAACAAAGTATGTTTGTAATGACGGAACTTGCGACCTTAGTTAGCTAACGATGGTTTTTGAAAAAGCACCTCAGAGCCGGGATCACGTGACTCCACACACTGTAGAGTAAGTAATTGAAATAATTGACCTGGAAAAATTTTATTGATTTATTGGTTCTGAATGTCGATTACTTTTCGATTAATTGCCCAGTCCTATTAAAATACGAGTTATGTTTTAGATGGAATAGGTAATGTTTTACAGAAAATATAATATTTGTAAAGGAAACACAGGCCCTATATGTGCCATAAATTATGGATAGCGAGTGCATGTTTTTAACAAAACTAATATTTGGACTTTTTTTAAATGTGTGTGCATGTAAAACAATATAATTTGCACAAATTATGGTGTTTTCCTTTAAACTTATTATTCTGTCCCGTTTAGAGCATCATTTTACGTTATATCTAACGTGGTTCAAACGATGGATCTGCGACAGAGAAACTACGGTTTTGGGAAACACTTGTCACTACATCGTTCTTTTCCCAAACGATGCATCATACTATGAACGTTCAGCCACGAGTTATGTTGTTGTTTGGGAAACGCACCCCTGATGGATTGTAGAGTATATGGTGGTGGTATAAAGAGACCCCCCTCATGATTGTAAAGTGCTTTGGGTGTATGGCCATACATAATAAATTCGCTATATAAATACACATTACAGACATATATTTGCGACCATAGACTATATCTAGTCTATGTAAAACCATAGTTTGAACGAGTCACTTTCTTTGCATGACACATTTACATCAGAGTACAGAGCAGCTCCTTCTGCATTATCTGGCACATTTTACAAGCGTTCGTTTCATGTGTCACAGTGCGCTCTCAGGTGCAAAGCGGACACAATCTTTTCATTTTCCTTGCAAAAACATCCCAAGTCCTTAACAGTACATATCATTCAGTCTACAGGCTGTGTGTGTGTACACAATTAAAACATGAAAGGTCTTACATATAGCCCTTTTAGTCCAGCTCTTGGGCTGATCTTTAAATACCCCCTTTCCTGTGCATCTGCATCGCTGGCGTAGGTAGAGAAGACTGTTAGCGTAGGCGTCAGGCTGTCTGTGTGGGTTGTGTTTATGTACTGGCGGTCTTACTCGACGCTCTCATCACGTCACGCCTCCGCTTTGCTTCCATTCATCAGCACTCTAATAGCCCAGCTGATAAACATCCTCATTTAGAAATAGCGCGGGTCGATCCATCCACATGTTTTGAGCGGGCCAGTGCAGCGTTCCCCTGGGTAGGAGCTGTAAGCTAGTAGTTAAGTTAGACTCTCTTTGGTCGAGTCAACCTGGTCTCCTCATCTCCCTGCTAGGCTTGGGTAACTATCCTCAGGACCCTTCTGCCTACGGACCAACGCGTCCTTCACACACTTATGTACAGGAAGAGCAGGGATATAGCGCAGGTAGGTGAGCAACTGCATCCTACAATCACTCAAACCTTATAGAGCAAACATCAACCGCCCATACGGTTTCTCACGCATCGCATGTGCAATATGCATTCGCCGTATGCATATTCTACATCTGCTCAAGGCATATCTCTCTTTGGTTTGTCATGGGATATACTAAAGCACAGCTACATGTCATTCTGGGGGACGCATGCTTAAAATGAATATCTGAATGTCTGATGAAACTTCACTAGATAGCATTGCATCTGGTATGGCTTGTAGCTGTCATTTACTATATGCTCAACACTGACAGCTTGCTTCAAATCTTTTTATTTCAGTTACCGCATTGCTTTGCTGCCAAAAGGATGATCTAATGGTGTCTACTGGGTTTTCTGTGGATTTTGCGCCCCTCATGCAGCGTGTGACAGTCACCGCTGAACAAATCTGTGCGGATTCGGCGGCCACTTAAAATTCTTTACATCTTTACCTGACTCTTAAGAAGTAATCCATTTCTTTTTCATCTGTGCTCATGTAGACTAACGCAGGGGTCTCCAACCTTTTGTGCACCAGTTGAGTTAGAGAAATATTCTAGCAGAGATAGATGTTTATATATGAGAACATCAAATTGCATGACTAGAAGTTCATAAAACAAACAAAGGAACAACAAGGTTATTAAAGTTTTGCCTTTTTAAAATTAATTTTAAATTTTGGATACTATTTTTAGTTCAGTTTTAGTTTGCTTCATTAATGATTTTGTTAGTTTAGTTTTTAATTCTGTGAACACATTTACTTTGTTTTTATATATTTAGTTTTAGTAATTCTAGTTTAACACAATTAACAGAACAGAGCGTCGACCAAAGCAAAGTTTGTTATTTAATCCTGTGGAAAAGATAGACAGACTGAACCAAAAAAAACCCTGAGAAATATAACAAACAAATCGAAAATAAACTAATTAGGAAGTGTTGATTAAGAAACTTCTTTATATTAAAGATACAGGGCCCTATTATACACCCGGCGCAATAAGGCACAAGACGTGTTTGTCGCGATTTGTTGCTATTTTCAGACCAGCGCAGAAGTAATTTTGCTGTTTTGCACCTCGTTGTTTAAATAGAAAATCCATTTATGGCACTTTGTGGACTCATGGGTGTTCCAGTCTAGAAAGGAGGTGTGTTAACGCGCATTGTTGGTGCGTTGCTATTTTGAGGAACTGAAATAGACTGCGCCATTAACTAAAAGCTGGTCTAAAGTCCAGCATAGATTGCTTTAGTTGTGCGCCTTAAACGCTTACACATTGCTTAATACACACAGGATGTACAGCAATACACAAATATCTTTACATACAGTCGTAGTCAGAATTATTAGCTCTGTTTTAAATATTTCCCAAATGATGTTTAACAGAGCAAGGACATTTTCAGCATATGTCTGATAATATTTTTTCTTTATGAAAAAGTCTTATTTGTTTTATTTTGGCTAGAATAAAGCAGTTTTTAATTTAAGAACCATTTTAAGGTCAAAATTATTAGTCCCTTTTTTTTCGATAGTCAAATTATTAGTCAAATTGTTTTAGATAGTCTACAGAACAAACCATCGTTATACAATAACTTGCCTAATTACCCTAACCTGCCTAGTTAACCTAATTAACCTAGTTAAGCCTTTAAATGTCACTTTAAGCTGTATAGAAGTGTCTTGAAAAATATCTAGTCAAATATTATTTACTGTCATCATTATTATTAGAGATGAGTTAATAAAATGATTATGTTTAGAAATGTGTTGAAAAAAATCTCTCCGTTTAACAGAAATTAGGGAAAAAAATATTGAGTATAATATAATTCTGACTTCAACTGTATATAAACTATTTAAAATGTTACAAATATATTTTTCTACATAAATATAAAAACCACTGCCTTCATGTTGGGGGGCTTTTTCAGTTCATTCATGACAATTTGCTTTTGTATAATGTTATTATTATTATTATTATTTATTATAAGCATATTTATATTTGTTTAATTAAAAACAAGCTTAGATTTCTCCACCTGTTGGGTTTTGGAGACGTATGCATCACCATATGGGGCATACGAATAGGACATGTGTCTGCATATAACCTATAATATGTGTCTGTTTTTTTACCACACTTCGTTATTGTTGTTCATTTATTCGTTGGCTGGAAATTAGAACTGAATTTAGAAATAGTTTTGAAACAAATCTTTGCGCTTAAACTAAATAAAATTTGTAGGCTAATGGATGTCTTCAATGGAGTGCGTACAACACTGTTTCCTTACTCAACAAACGTAAAGGAGTAAAGAGTAAAAGTAAAGTAACGAGGCTGAATGGAGGAGGCTCGTTCTTAATCCTCACGCTGCAGATAGTCTGTTTAACTGTAACACGCTAGTGAAGCATTCAGTTTTTCCACTTACAAAGTCCGCCATGTAAATAGCAAATGCACCATGGCATGACACAACTGTCTCTTAAAGTAAATGGGAAATGATACTCTGATTGGTTTAATGCACGTTATGCTCAAAACACACCCATAACTCATTAAGAGAATCAGCACAACCCTGTTAGACCATGTGTCGGGGCGCAAACCGTATTTTTCCGTGCTTAAAATAGCATAAATGGATTCGGACATGCTTTTGCACCATGCGCTTTAGACTTTGCGCTTAGATCTGTAAAATAGAGCCCAATATATGTAAACATGCCTAGTTTACATCGTTTGTCAGAAGCAGAAACAATAGATCAAATTTGATGTTTAAGCTTTTTAAAATCTTCATAATCATGGGCTTGACTGACGTAAAAACGTCATCTAAACAGCTGGAAATCAGAGTTTTGTCCAACAAAATGAGCACTTATCAAATCTGAAAGCAATTATTTTTGTTAATGATTTGATTGCAGTTTCAGTAACTGCTGTTGGTTTCCTGCTGTGAATATTTTATTCCATTTCAGACAGTTAACCAAAATTTTTTTTACCAGAAGCTTTAGTCTTAGTTTTTTGTTTACTAAATTAGGCTGGGTCCAGAAAAATAAAGATACTCACTTATTTAATACTTAATTTTTATGGAAGCGTCAAATTACTTCTTCATGATAACTGCAATAAGTATAGTTATTTTAGTAAATAATCAGAACAATAATTAAATAATACTTGCAGTCTGTTTTTAACATTTATTTATTAAAAAAATTGTCACATCACGTCTCCATTGCAGCTCACCATAACGATTTAATGAACCGATTTATGGAGGAGCTATGGACGACTGTGAGGCGTGTTGCAAGTAACCTTTTAAAACCTTATTTTAGTGGCTGTCAGTGCAGTTATTTGTATCAGAATGTGGTTGAGGTGGAAGTTACTGGTGGTTGGGGACCTCTAGTCTAATGTTTCACTTTCATCTAGAGTCTTCTTATTAAATTTATTCCAAAATGCACTTTTAACGGTCTTATTTATGTTTTGCATATTTTTCTTTTGTAGATCTGTCATTATGGATCAAGGGTGTCCAAACTCTGTCCTGGAGGGCCGGTGTCCTGCATTCTTTAGCTCCAACTTCCTTCAACACACCTGCCAGGACGTTTCTAGTATACCTAGAAAGAGCTTGATTAGCTGGTTCAGGTGTGTTTAATTGGGGTTGGAACTAAAATATGCTGGACACCGGCCCTCAAGGACAGAGTTTGGACACCCCTGTTATAGATGATTTGGCCACATGCACACAATGCAAAGTTGAGTTTAAGGGTGAATTGACTTTATTATCAGCCTGTGTGTAAATGGGATCAATGTGTGATAACACAGATACAAGAAACTGGGACCCTAAACTTAATTAGTAAACCCAGATTGACAGAAACAACCAGGATTTGTCATTGTTTGTCAGATTTTGGTTGTCTTTGTGAACAAAAAAAAATGAAGTACACAAACCCAAAGTGTACTTCACTTTTGACATTAATAGTTAGCAGTAAGTATTTTGACTCTCTAGAAAGTTTCACCATTATCAAGTATCTGGACTCTACAGGGAGTGCAGAATTATTAGGCAAGTTGTATTTTTGAAGATTAATTTTATTATTGAACAACAACCATGTTCTCAATGAACTTAAAAACTCAATAATATCAAAGCTGAATATTTTTGGAAGTAGTTTTTAGTTTGTTTTTAGTTTTAGCCATTTTAGGAGGATATCTGTGTGTGCAGGTGACTATTACTGTGCATAATTATTAGGCAACTTAACAAAAAACAAATATATACCCATTTCAATGATTTATTTTCACCAGTGAAACCAATCTCAACATTCACAAATATACATTTCTGACATTCAAAAACAAAAACAAATCAGTGACCAATATAGCCACATTTCTTTGCAAGAACACTCAAAAGCCTGCCATCCATGGATTCTGTCAGTGTTTTGATCTGTTCACCATCAACATTGCGTGCAGCAGCAACCACAGCCTCCCAGACACTGTTCAGAGAGGTGTACTGTTTTCCCTCCTTGTAAATCTCACATTTGATGATGGACCACGGGTTCTCTATGGGGTTCAGATCAGGTGAACAAGGAGGCCATGTCATTAGTTTTTCTTCTTTTAGATCCTTTCTTGCCAGCCATGCTGTAGAGTACTTGGACATGTGTTATGGAGCATTGTCCTGCATGAAAATCATGTTTTTCTTGAAGGATGCAGACTTCTTCCTGTACCCTGCTTGAAGAAGGTGTCTTCCAGAAATTGGCAGTAGGACTGGGAGTTGAGCTTGACTCCATCCTCAACCCGAAAAGGCCCCACAAGCTCATCTTTGATGATACCAGCCCAAACCAGTACTCCACCTCCACCTTGCTGGCATCTGAGTCAGACTGGAGCTCTCTGCCCTTTACTGATCCAGCCACGGGCCCATCCATCTGGCCCATCAAGACTCACTCTCATTTCATCAGTCCATGAAACCTTAGAAAAATCAGTCTTGAGATATTTCTTGGTCCAGTCTTGACGTTTCAGCTTGTGTGTCTTGTTCAGTGGTGGTCGTTTTTCAGCCTTTCTTACCTTGGCCATGTCTCTGAGTATTGCACACCTTGTGCTTTTGGGCACTCCAGTGATGTTGCAGCTCTGAAATATGGCTAAACTGATGGCAAGTGGCATCTTGGCCGCTGCACGCTTGACTATTCTCAGTTCATGGGCAGTTATTTTGCGCCTTGGTTTTTCCACAGGCTTCTTGTGACCCTGTTGACTATTTTGAATGAAACGCTTGATTGTTCGATGATCACGCTTCAGAAGCTTGGCAATTTTAAGAGTGCTGCATCCCTCTGCAAGATATCTCACTATTTTTGACTTTTCGGAGCCTGTCGAGTCCTTCTTTTGACCCATTTTGCCAAAGGAAAGGAAGTTGCCTAATAATTAAGCACACCTGATATAGGGTGTTGATGTCATTAAACCCCACCCCTTCTCATTACAGAGATGCACATCACCTAATATGCTTAATTGGTAGTAAGCTTTCGAGCCTATACAGCTTGGAGTAAGTCAACATGCATAAAGAGGATGATGTGGTCAAAATACTCATTTGCCTAATAATTTTGCACTCCCTGTATATGTCTATAAAAGTTCCAACCATACAGTGGCCTCGCTCACTTCATACTGTGGTTATTGTAAATGTGTTCAGTTATCTATTATATAAGTAATGCATTTTTTAAATAATAATTAATGATAAGTGCTGGGTTCCCAACCAAAACGATAAACTAGGACCCATTATCCATGCAGCGTGAGTCTCTCGTAGCCTTTCATTGGCTAAGCAACACTCAAGAGAACATCTGATTCGTATGTGAAGCAACTATTACAGTTTGCTGTCGTTGGCCTCATGCTTAGTGGCATGAAAAGTGAACGTATGTACATTAACAGACTGTACAGTTTACACACATAAATGCTGTGTGAGTTTACTGCAACAATAGCTGGGTTTCCATTAGAGCAACAGAAATGGTGAGGAGGAGGAGTCTGTTAGGTTGTAATAACTCTTCTAAAACCCCTCTCTCGATATTTCTGAATGAAATGCCTACTTTACTACATCCATTCAACCCACGGTAAAAAAAAAAAAAAAAAAAACAAGCCACGGCCACTGTTTCTCTAGGAACTGCATCACAATACGAGCAAAAATAAGGATCACAGCCTGGTTCATTGGGACTTTAAGTAAGTCCCCGGTTTCATTGGGACCTAATTTACATTTGGGATTTTTGTTTTATTTTTGCGAATGTTGAAACAAATCGCTTCACTTTAGGATGGAAATCCAGCTAGTGGTGCTGTGAATTCAACATAATCCTGATAAGTGATCTGTCACAAACATAACATTCTCTTCCTGAAAGGTGAGATCATCTAATGAACTTTTACCAACTTTAACATGTGCCTCTCGAAAATTCTGTAGATTTCAGCCAATCAGATGTCAGCTTCAAAGTGTTTCCTATTTTGTGCGGCAAATGCATCAGATGTTTAGCCGACGGCTCACAAAAAATGAGGTGCACTTTAAGTTTATAAGAAAAATTTAAAAATGGACCTACGCTGTAAAAAAAACTGGGTTCCACACAATTCCTTCATGTTGTCCCAACACAAATTAAGTTAATTTTATCGTTTTTATTAATGTAAGCAGATTGAACGTCAAACAATTAAGTTGTCTCCAAAAAAACCTCAATAATTATGTTGATTCAACTCATTTTACTCACTGTAAACAACATCCGTTAATTAACAGGTTCTGTATTTTGTGATTTATGTATATTTTTCTGTTTATTTACGGTGGTGAATTGCATTATGGGTGTTTTATCTGTGCTCTGTCGACTTTTGATGTTGTAAATTCTACTATCAAAATGACTTTTATTGACATTTTAGTAGTTCGAGACGAGATATTGTTTAAGAAATAATATAGAGAGAATTAAGCCTGTAAAATAACTGTACTGGCAGCTTGTTTGTACCGTGATTTACAACACAAACAAAGACGATATATCACGTCAAACTAATAAAAATGTCAACAGCTTTTTTTCAACATCAAAAGCTTTTGGAGGAAAGATCAAGATCCCACAATGCAATTCAGAAGCATAAATAAGCTAAAAAAAAAAAAAAAGAATCACAAATGTACAATGTTTTTTACAGTGTGGTTTGAATGAGCAGCAAAAATAATGTTCTGAGTGTAGCACAAAGTGCTGAGGGGGGTTACGAGATGTGCAGAAAGCCTAGTCACATGTCTGTTCTGGTTTACTGGTGTTTAATATCCCGTCCCTTGTTTTGATGTCTGTTGAGACAGGTTATGGGCAGGACCTGAGTGCTTTTGGTCATAGCTTTGCAGACCCCAGCCAGCCAACTGCCTCATACGCCGCAGCCCCCTCCGCACCCTCAACAGGAGCTCCAGCGGCCGCCAGCAGCTTTGGACGGGGACAGAACCACAATGTACAGGGCTTCCACCCCTACCGGCGCTAAGCTGCTGTCCCACACCAACCCTCCTTCTCTCCTCCCCAATGCAATAAACATCGTCAGGGATACAGACGTTTCCAGCGCGAGCTGAACTGGATTTTGGGATTGTCTGAAGATCGCAAGAGCAAATAAAAAGGGGTTTTATTGTGTGTAAATTGTAAACGGGCTCTACTCCGACAATAGGAGACCACCGTACTCTTCTATATTTTGTAGTAGAACTGAACTACTGAAGTATTTAGCAATAGATTTGGATTGTCTGGTCAAACATCAGCACAGAACAGACGCACCAGACGTCAGCGACAGGGTCTCCCAATTATTCAGCTTTAATTATTATATTAGCGGGGAAATGTTTTTATTTAGAATTTTGTGGATTTTGTTTACTCTACGAGCCTTTTACTGTTTTATTTAAGTTTGAAATAGAGTACAAATGTGTATTATACACCTAAACTGTGCAATTTTTTAAAGAATTTTGTACTAATATATGTGCGCTTTTCTTGTTTTTTTATTTAAGGATGTAGAATTTCCTCAGGTGGCTGTTGGTGCACTTTGCACTTATGCAAAAAAAGAAAAGTTTAAAAAACACACACAAAAACGAGAGTTTATTTGAAATAAATGATTTAAAGAAACAATGTTGTGACAGTTTATTGACCTTACGGTACAATGGGGACTTCTAATTTCAGTCAGCCAGCCCCAGGGCTTCTGGTTAATTGTCATCCCATACTAAAATCGCTGCGTTTAAGATCTGATTTCTTTAAAAGAACAGGGATCTTCACTGCCTGGCTGAGATACGATGTAAAGTGGGTATCAGACCAAACAAGAAACACTGCATTAAGTTATATTTTTCCACTCCACATCTTTAAAATATGGAAAATAATTTTACCCCAGTATTTTCAATGGAACTTCTGTGCTAGCCTGCTGCTAATGATGGAGCCTGTGTCTTTTGTCTCTTTTTATGCTTTAAATAGATGCTAAAGTCTATTTAACTGATTATATTTTAATTATATTACAACATCGATGCTGTAAAACAAACCTTATGAAATTGAAAATAGTCAAGCTTTCACCGGACGTTTATCGTTGGCTGAAAAACACTTGCTGTGCATGAAGCCCATTGCTTTCACATTTACACAAATGAATCTATTCACGCTTTAAGGCAGTCAGAATATATCAAATCTAAGAATTGTTTAGCTGTGAGTGGGAAAGGGAGTGCAATATCTATAGTTCTTTATGTCTACATTCATTTATTCATTTTCTTTTTGGCTTAGTCCCTTTATTAATCTGGGGTCGCCACAGCGGAATGAACCGCCGGTTTATGTCTACAACAATTTTTTATTTAATTGTTGTCTATGTCTTGTCTGTCAAGTTTTTAAATAAGACAGAGCAGGTCTCAGGGATTTTTGTCTTCACAAAGTGGTTCTATATGTTGCCTCAGTATGGGGTACGGAAAAGTAATATATCACGTAAAGCCAAAATATAATTTATAATTTAATAAATAAACTTTTCTGGTAGCTTATGAACCAGAAATCTCTCTCTCTCTCTCTCTCTCTTATATATATATATATA